>PTEX01000130.1:182445-231672 GCA_003342815.1 Eudromia elegans | reverse complement strand
TCAGGATGAGCTGCTCCATCACCTTCCCAGGGACAGAGGTCAGGCTCACCGGCCTTTAGTTGCCCGGMTCCTCCTTCTTGCYTTTTTTGAAGACYGGGGTGACATTGGCTTTCCTCCAGTCCTCCGGCACCTCCCCCGTTCTCCAGGACCTTTCACAAACTATGTACACTAAACAAAGTTGCATTCTTTTTCACCTGCTTGGAATTACAGAAAAGGTTACATTGATCAAAATAAGTATGCTCAAGCCATTCTCAAGCTTTTTGAAAACTTTTACTTTTATATTTTTATAGATAAAAACATTTTAAATGTTATAAGAAACAAGAATTCTTTTGTTTATTGGTGAGGCAGCCATATATTGATGGCTGAAGCAATTTCATCATTATGTCAGCTTTCTTTCATAAGTATGGTGATTCTTATATAAAAAAAAAAAAAAAAAAAAGCTTTTAAGAGTTATGGGAACCTTAACCTTAGGCTATCAGTCTACATAAAGGTCCATTTATTCAATGCTCCAATAACCCACAGAATTTACCAGTTATCATAAGGCTTAGTAAAGACCATGATCAGATGTAGTCTTGAAATTACGAACTGCAAGAACTGTACTAAATAGATGCAGTTCTTCCAGCAGGGTGATTTCTATTTTTCTGCACGATATAGCTTCAGCACGTTTTTAGACTCTTTGTGGATGTGTTACAGCATTAGAAGTCATGGACTGATACTACACCTGCAACTCCCGTCATTTCCCTCCTTCCACTACTCCTTCATTAGTGCACGTTTTTAGTACTGGACCTGTCATAACTAAGACAAGAGAAGTGAGAATTCTTTGTAGGTAAATAATGATACTGGACCACTTACTGAAATGTTACTGTATTGCTTTTTAAAATGATGAATTGCAGATCATAGATGATTATGATCCTTTTTGCATGAAAAAAAAATTGTTATGTAATTCATTTTACTTTTCAGTGAGACTCAATGAAAACTTTTGTCAAGTGCATGTGTGCTTGCAGAGAGCTGCATTGCCTCTAGTTACAGGGTAACTGAATATTAAACTTGTAATTGATTTYATACCTATTATTGATTGTGCTTGCCTATTAACGAGTTAAATTTAAATGTCCAATACAGTCTTTCCATCAAAATTTAATCTCCTTTTGATTTCACTTTTACACCACTCATTGATTGCAAATCATTCATTATATCAATCATTTTGTATGCTTTTACATCCTTTGATTATGAATTTTGTTTAATTTGATTATACCATAACTTTAYAGTTTTAATTAAAAAGTTACAGGTTTTTTAAAGCACATTCTCTGATAAGCCTTTTCTGTCCTCAAGGGAAAAAGGTACAACGTGCCTGGAAGACCAAAGAAACTCAGTATATTATTTACAATTTTGGCCAGCTAAAGGGAAGTGTCTGAATCAATATATACTTAGAATTAGTTCACTGATTGAAAATCTAGATTCTTGCTACTGAAAAAAAAAAATTAATCCACCCTCTGTTCTACCTTTTTCCCCCTTAATAATGCAATTTCAAAAATTTATTATGTCAGACCTGGTCTTTTACTTTGTTTTTAAATAGAATGTCTGAATCTTATCCAAAATCCAAATCACAACTACAGCCTTCAATGACTGCACTGGAGGAACCATTTTCATTCCCTCCCCCTTCTGCCCCTTTCTGAAATATGTTACCAGATGCCATTGTGCTCAGCTGAAGAACAGCCGAAGAACACAGATCCAAGATAAACTGACAGTCCCCTTCTACCAGGGCTGCAGGACAATATTAAATAGGACTATGCTATTGGAGAGGAATTTAAAGTTGGCCTGGGTCATACAATATACTTTTACACTTGTTTTTCCTCAAAAGCAGAAGGGTCCATCTGACCATCTAACACTTCTGTCTCTTAGTTATGTCCTGAAAAGGACATATATACACACTCTGTAAAGCATGACATTAAACAAGTCAGACAATGTCTAACTTGACAGAATTCTTGGAAGCAATTAACAAGATAAAGATAAGTTCCTAGTTTCTTGGATCTCCATCAGCTTTCTAAAATACAATTCCAAGGTTTATTCACATATGTTCTATTACAGCTGCCCCTGAGATGCTACCTCTGTATCATAGCTCTCAGCAAGTCAGCCACAGCTAAAATTCATTACATTTCAGAACCCTAGATTCAAAGAGAAAGAATAAAGGCATGCTTCTCTAGCAATAGAAGGGTAGATTTTGGGACACACCATTTGCCAACTGATGTAAAAATCAGATGTTATCTCTACGAAGATTCATGAAAAAAGTATCTCCAGACTTTTTTTGATTAAAAAGAAATTACTGTAAAAATACATGTTCTCAAAATAAATTGTWAAATGGTTAGGTGGATGTAGTTAGCATAGGTGATGCACTTGTCATGTAGTAATGAAAAGAATCAGAGACACAAAGAACTTCTCTAAGAGATGCAGACAGTTCCACACCTTCTGCCCACACTCAGAAGTGACAAGACACAAGCCTAAGCCTTTCTGGGAGCCATATGTCATGCTGCTGTGTCTAAAATACCAGCACTTGCATCTTGGCATCTTCTTAATGCATTTGCTTTTACATAGGCTCACATCTATCTATACTAGCTTGGGTAGGCATACTGTACCATCAGGTGCTTGTAAGCCTGAGTCTAATCTTATGTCTGTGATTTCATGTTTGGCATTTACTCTTGGTTATATGTTCATCTCTAGCAGTTATGATCTATAACAGCCAAGAAACATGAACCTTCATCTGAGAGCTTCCAAATTAATTGTAGAAACTGGCTATAACTATATTTGGAAAATTAAGAAAYTATGTATTATATTTTAAAATTAATTTTAAAGAAGTTGTGGACTCAGTCTTCTTTTAACTAATGAAAACACTATACAAATATGTATTTCTTATTCAATAAATTACCTACTTAATTCAAAAATAACAACCAGGAACTAAAAAAAAGATAACGAGTCTGTCATTAGGCATTCAKATGGCCTGAATTCCGGTTGCTACTTTGACGCATACTTCTCAGAAAGTGTTAAGCAAGGTAAAAAGGACAAACATTAAGTTGTCTGGGAACCCAGTAAAATCTCAGAGAGCTGCAATCAAGCATTTTTGAAGTCATGTTAGGTGCTTGTCCATTATTCTGATGTCTAAATAGAATCTACATTCGGCATTTATGTCTGTTCAGGGCAAGTAATGGCATAGATTTCAGTGGTTTATAGACACAGATGTTTTATATTAGCATATGAGAGCCTCTTCATCAGAAGACAGAAGTGAATCTTTGTCTTACTAAAGAGCAGCAGAATTAAATTTATTTTAAAATGGTAGTTGCTCAAGAACCAGTAAGAACAAATCTAGGACCAGACTTCCTAGAGAAAAAGAATATTTGAAAAATTAAGGCTAAGTGCCTAAATACAAGATGCATTTGGCCATTATGACATTACTGCAAAATCTAGCTTATAGGTAAGCATTGGAAGAAGGCAAGCAAATTAGCCACCCTTCTGTGAGCTACTCAAATTAAATCAGTGGGATTCCTCCTGCAAACAGGACTGCTGGTACAAGTAAAGGTTTGGCCTTTGCCAGTATAAAATGAAATAGTTACTACAAGTTACTTGTTTTCAGAAGCCCTAATGTAATATATTTGTAGCACTCTGTCTACTTTTACATGCTTTGCATTACACAGTTGACTGTTGCTGCTCCCGCTAAGATGAACTATACAAATCTTATTCCTCCTCTGCAGTTATTTCCAATTGCCCTATACTATGCACGAGGACCACAAATGCAGCAGGAATAGGYCCTTTTTGTGTAAGATCTAACCATATATTCTTTAACATCATAATCCAGATTCCTACTTCCTCACTCTCTCAACATCAGAGCGCACATTCCTACAATGTATATGAATAACATGGATAGTGTTTCTGAAAGCAATTGCCTTCTGCCTGTCAGCAAGAGAGCTTATTTGCTCACAACAGAATCAAAAGATATGTGATCTAAATCTTGATGGAACACAAAATATTCCACACACGCTGCTAGACACAGTTACCATTATGGTTGGTCAGAAATTTTCAGACTCAGTAGATTTTCCCCCAGAAAGTTTCAGCTCAGGATTGAAAAACGCTATTGTATTTTGGCAAAGATTGAATTCTGCTCAATAGCAAATTTCCCAACTTTAAAAAAAAAATATATATATGTATATATATTTGTATTCTAATGTTGATCTTAATTTAAAAATAACACAGCTCAATACCCTGGCGCTAGAAGTTTTTGTTCATGCTGTGAATTCACTCAGTTGAGAGGTCCTAGACTTTTGCATTCCTACAGAGCAGCCTTACACTGTACCATTAACAAATTTGCTAAGCTCTTCTGCTCTGTTACCCCTACTAAGTTTGTCCAAAGTTATAGAATCATGGAGCAAGGACTTTGAATCTCAGTTTTCTACTTTAGGGGAAACTCACTTGTGTGGCAGTCATTCCTATGGATATATATTCAGAGATAATTCAAAAGCAGGAGTTTAAAATTTGCTAGTTTCATCAGGAAAACAAAACARAACAAAACACAACAAAAACAACTATATGTATCACTTATATGTAAATATGAGGTAAAATATAGTATTAAACTAATATTTAAGTATGTAGATAATTAATATATACATAAGCACGTATTTAGGAACTCTGTACACAAAAGGAATCAGTTTTTATTTAATAATCACTATGATCAGTGAAGTTCTTGAGTTTTTTGAATTTTATAAATAATAGTATTTTTCAACAAATATGAACAAATGCAAAATATTCATCTGCCACAGCTTGTCTGTGGAAAAGTTTAGCTAGACAATACTGGAAAAACAGTATGAAGTGCATTTTATAATAAAGTTATAGAATCAGTAGGAATTAAAAATTAGATTTAAAAAGGAAAGCAAGAACTATATCTCCGCTTCAATAGAATTAATTTGAGGAACAGAAAACATGAATTTTTTTCCTGCCATACCACAGTACCATACCAGTAGATGAAACATATTTAGCATAGTAGTTTGTTTTGAAAAATTCTGAAAAAAATCTGTGGAGTACACACAGCAATAGAGTAGTAAAGATTAGGCTTCCAGTAAATATCGTATTTTACTCCAAAAAAGGGGCAAAATACAGTATTTGCTATCAAAACAAAACAGATATTACAGTGTTTCTTTCTTTCCAAACATTAAAAAAAAAAAAAAAAAAGCCAAACTGTACAACTTTTGTATGCTAACATAATGCTCAGGATAAGCAGTAGTTTTCACCATTCATCCAAGAGTAGAGTTTTGTTTTAGGCAAACTATTTTTCATAAAAAGCATACAGAACCCTGCTGTCCTCTAAAAAATAATAGGCAAAGTGTTTGCCAGTCAAATTTTTTCTTTTTTAGTCTGATTAAATTGCCTACACATATCATGCACTGCAGGAATATAAATGTTTCTCTGAAATTAGGAAAATTAATTAGTTCACATTTGGGACAATCCCCTGGTTCCTCCCTAAAGGCAGAAAAATAACTTCAAGATGATTCCTGTTAAATTGTGCAAACACTAGCTTATACTATTAAAGGAAACAGTAGCTTCTCATAGTTAAAATTTTATCTGACTCCAAAAGTAAAATTCTACTTCAGCTGCCATAACATTTTCTTTTAATAATTGATGATCCTGAATAATACAGTATTTACACTGGCATTTGTTTTTTACAAAGAAGAAAARCACATTTTCTGCAAGACGTTACAAAATGGTTCCATTCTCAACAGTCTTTTTCATGAAGTTGAATATTGTTGTGCAGCCCATATTTGTTAAATTTAAGTGGATATTCTTTGCCATCATGCACTTGATATACAATTACATTAGATTACAAACTTCATTAGTACTTTTTGCACCCTTTTCTCCCACACCATCACATATTTGAATTCCCTGAGTCCAAGTAATATCAGTTTTCAACAGATAGAATAATCATTGGCCAGTGAAAAATTGACAGTAAGGTTGGCTCTACAGTTCCTTAGGAAAGTCATATARGGACTTCAAACAGTCATATAAGGAAAGAATTAGAAGATTAATTAAGAATCATTCATTCTTAGCCTTTGCAATTGCTTGCTGTAGTTAGCTGAACGAATCATATCAAATTCCCTTCCCAAATATATGTTGGCCTCCAACCTCTCTCAAAGCTCTTGGGCATTTAAAGAATAGGTTGATCAAGCCTAGAAACTTACCAATCTTTTGTTCTAGCTTAGTCTGGGACAAGCTATGGCTATTAGATGGTTCACAGGCAGCATGTTGCTTTCCTGGTTTACATACATTTAACTTTACTGACATTTAGGCCATTAACAGGAATTTCCCATCTTGTATTCTCAACTGTGCTAGTGTTCTTCAGAATTTTATTGCAAATCTGACATTTGCTGAGAACTATTGCCCATAAAATGCTTATGGAAGAGACTCCGGCTCCTCCATTGAAAATACTTATTAAACAATTGCTAGTTGTTCCAGAAGAATGAATATCAAGAAAAGAGGAAAATCTTTTTCACAACTCTAAAAAATGTTTTTAGATAAGGAAGGCAACATCAGACAAATAACCTTAAAAGCAGTTATCTATAGCCCTGTAGTATAATTGGTGGGGTGTGGCATAAAATATTTATTTTTATTTCCTATTAAATGGTGATAATTTATATGGTCAATGCAGGGTTATAATATTCTTAGCTATTATTATCTCAGAGTTATGTAAACAATGTCAAATCTACACTAAGTAAATAACTCACATTGAATTTTAATGAAGGCTTAAGTTATTTAAAGGTACGTTAAAGTACAATACACCAARATTTAGACCAGCTTTCCAATATTTATTGACTGCTTTTCTAAACATGCTCTGATGCAGTTTTGAGTGCATGCAGATTAGTTTTTCAGCAGTATCCCAGTCTACAAAAGTTACYTTATTGTTATAAGTTTTCCTATTTTTCCATTCATAGATTTTGCTGAAGAATGCCATGTAGAAAATTCAATTAGAAAGCTGTAAACATATTTGCAATAGTATTTGGCATTAGTTCCCTACCTGGCCACTACACAGRTGTTTGTGTTTGGTGAAGACTCATAAAAGAATTTGTACTTAGTAAGGAAGGATATACAATTTTTTTACCTTCCCAGTTTTTCTAGTGACAGTGGCTAATACTGTCAAATGTTGCTAAAACAAAGCAAATATAGTATGTCAGAAGMTGTTCTGAAATGCTTTGATGAATAAATATTTCAATTATAAGCTTAGAATTAAGCAAGGTCTTACACATAATAAAAATAATAATAATAATGCACTGTCAAGAAAGTGACAAAATAGGATTTTTAAGCAGTGAAACAAAGCCAGAACYATTTTAAATTTTGTTTTATTTTCTAAAGAATCACAGGAATTTCTTCAGCCAATGGGATTTTTGTGCAATATGAATGCAGAGTCTAAGCAGAGACGAATGCATGAACAATTGACTTCAATTTAGAAGAAGTATAGTGTTAAGTTTAAAGGAAATGAAAGATAATGAAGATAAAGGAAAAAAGAATTTCTGCACCCAAGATACAGTCAGAACTTTAAGCAACATAGGAAAAGATATTAGGCTATGTGTGAATGAGGTTTTTAAAGGACTGGTGATCTAAACAAAGACTATGGACAAAGCTGCCAAGGGAGATGCAAAACTATTGAAGGAAAGCCCATACTTGAGGAAAGAAAAGCTGATTGTAGTAACTTAAGATGAAATATAAAGGTACCAGAACATATCTGTCTCGGAAGATAAAGATGTTGAATAACTTCAGAATAAGTAAAAAGTAGCATAATAAAGTGAAATTAAGAAGATTCATCTTGGTAGGTTGYTTCAGAATAAGCAGGGCACTCTCTACCTGCCACAACAAGGTCACTGACATGATTCCCTGGGCAAAAGAAATGGGATAGATTTAATCTTGCTAGGCTCAGAGCAATTGATGCAGGACCACATGAACCACTGCTAATGAAGCTAGAGACAGTATAATGTGGGAATCCCTAAGCCCTGGTGTAGTAGTTGAAGAAATGCAGAAGGACCATGAAGTCAACCAACCTTTCTGATACAGGAATAAATGAATTTAAAGCTGCCAYGAATATACCTAGGCTGGGGATGTAAACTGAATTTTTGAGGATTTTTCTGACAAAAGAATGGGGAGCAATATGTGTCAAAAGCACTAATTAAGTTATTCAAAAGAAACAGGTATAACAATCTAGAAAGTGTTATAGAACACAAAATCTGTTCTTTAAGCAGCTTTATGAAACAGCATATCCATCTTAATTTGCTCTGAAATTATATTTTCCATTAAGAAAAAAAGGTTTAGTGGTTATAGCATTATTCCATAGTTAGACATGACTTTTCCATCAACTGAAAACTGTAATTGCCTAGCTCAAGCAACAAGAGTGAACTTGAGAGTATCTATAAATTCACATAACTAGTTCAGATTCTATTTTGTTTTCAGCATGGCCAAAGTTAAGAAATACAAGAGTGAACATCCATAATGCTCAGTGTGGCCTCACCAATACACATACTGCTCCCTTAGTTCATTAACGTCATAACTACTTTAAGATGTTCTTTTCCCATTATCTAATCCCATTATCTTCTTGAATACTTTCACTCTCTTCTGGTTGCTAGATGAAAGGCTTTTCTAGACCACACCAAATGAACTTGCTCCTATATGACAGACTGCRTGACACGGTGTATCTATGTTTAGTTTCCTGTAACACAGCCAAAACCTCCTCTGTACCTTCAGAGACAAGGAGCAACACCTCCTGTGTGCATTGCTCTACCAGCCTTCTGCTTTTATATCACATTCCCCTTTCTCTCTGCCACCTTCAAAGTTCTGAAGAAATAATAACAGGCAAACAGGTCTGTGTAAAGCAGAAATCTTCTTATAGGTATGCATGCAATACCTAATATAAAAATGCTCTTAAAAGCATCAAGACTTACAATATACATTTGGTTTTATAAATTACTCTTTTCTAAAGAGAGATCCACTTAAGGCCTGTAGGTGCTGAAGGATCTTTCTAAAACTTAAGATTTTTAAGTGTGAAGCTTTTGAGACAGCATGCACTGAGAAGAGTACTGTCTCTGAAAATACTGTCATGTTGTTTAGAAACTAAGCTTCACCTAAATCCTTTAATTTCTGCAGCTATTCAGTAATATACTTTGTAATAAAATTTATCAGAGCATACCTGGTTAAAGCTTTTATCATTAATAAAGTATTTTCACAAATATTACTCATTTTAATGCCCCAGTTGTATCAACTTAGTCTCTTCAAATATTCGCAGAAAGAAGTAAAGCCATAATTTAAAGACTTACAGGAAAACAGTACACACACTTATGAAAATCAAATTCACTTTTTTTTTCTTTTAATTAATGAGGAAAATCAATCTCAGTATTCATTGATAGAAACACTTTTCATCTCTTTGTGAAAAGAGATTGATCTTACTGACCCTAAAGACATGCCTATGTTAATCACTGCTTTGTTTAGAGGAGGCTCAAGAAATACATTACCTTATATGCCCCAAAAGACTTGGTTTATAACAAGCTAAAGAAAGAAGCAATATAGAATAGGATAACAGTTTTTCAGAAATGCATGTTTTTCTTGCAAATAGTGAAGTGAATCATTCTCCAGCACATTAATCAACAGTTGAACAATGCTGGCATTCATAAGCAGCTTTAGAAACAAGCCACAAAATGATTTTTAAAATGAGAGAAACAAATGGTGTTTTCCCCTAGCTGTCTGCCTTGTAGAAATGAAAGCATTAGGAATAATGTGCTTGAAACTCCTGTTATAAGGCAAGATGAAAAAGCATTTAACTCTTAGAAATACATCTAAGCTGGTCAGACAAATTTATATCAAGTCTGTAAATGAGTCTCCACTATATCCCTTCAGACGCTTCTAACAGGAGACAAAATATATTTCTTTGCYACCTAGAACTGTCAGTGAGTATTATTTCCAGAGTTCATTTTACAGTACTGACTACTGACAAATGGCAGATAGAAAGTTATGTTCAAGTGTGATGTGAAGTCTAAGTGTCTGTGCTGACTGGAAACTTTTAACAATTTCATATTGTTACCTGGAACTAGATGTTAGAAATTTTTCGTCKGCCTGTTTCAGTTTCTCTGTTCCAATCAAATTGGAAAGGTTTCTTCAGCTGTCAGACTTCCTCATCATATGTTGCATAAGAATTACTAAAAGCATCCCAAGTATTTTAAAGAACAAAAGAGTTCATCTTCATAGTGGCAAACATTGAACAACTCAAAGGAAGACAGAAAAACTGCACAAACCTCCACAATCATATAAAATTAGGAGAAATTTCATGTTAGTTCCTATCTAGCAATTAATTCATGCTCTGAAGTAGGAAAACTAATAACTTTTCTTTACCAAGTTGTCATCTGATGTTCAATAATAGCTACTAGTTATTAAAAGAAAAATGAAATATAAATATCTCTCTTGAGAAGAATATTGAATTCAAATGAAAATGACCAGAAAAAGAACTAGTTTCCCAGAATTGGATGTTAGACTTGTTTTAAAAAAATTAGAATGACAAAAAAAAAAAAAAAAAATTAATAGAGAAACTACTGAAAACTACTGAAATATTGCCATGTCAAGATACTAAAAAGTTTTTTTCATAATACAGCAATTCATATCAGATGAGTCTAAAAGCAGCCGGTTTGGCAGCTTTACCTAGCTGCTACTCAGGTACATGTCTCAGCTGTGTCCCACCTCCCCGTTGTACCAGGACCTTCACTTTTATCCTCCTTTCCACACATTAGTTTCTGAGGAATGATTTCTGAGAAATCTGAGTCTCACTCCCTCAATTAAAAATTGTTTTTCCCCTTTGGAAGTATTTCCCATCACTCTATTCCATGGTATCAAAATGTTATCAAGCACATTGATGAGGAAGAAGAAAAGAACTATTACTATTACCTATATCAAGAAGAGATCTCTAAAGACAACTGAACTTTTTTAAAGCACTGTTTCTTTTTGTTTGTTTAGAAGTTTTGGTTCTCTACACCACTGTCAAAGCCATTTACTGGGATCCTAACTTCAAATTCACAGTATTTGTCAGAACCCCACCCTAAATATGAAATTTTAAACACATTAACCTTGTTTGCTCTAGTGTAAGATAAAATTTACCAACTCCACTTGTCACATTAAATATCCATAACAAAGTAAACAGAGAAAATAATTAATAAGTCTTGTCTAAAGGTATCATCCTGATGAGGATGGCCAGAAACATATGAATGAGCAGTATGAGAAACAGATTATATATATCTTTCTTAAATATGGACTCAGTCTTGAAGGTCTTTTCAAACTATAATGATTCTATGATTCTTCRTAATTATGATGATGATTCATAATGATTTTTCAGCTCCACGGAGAGGGATTTGGGAGTCCYGATTGACAACAAGTTAACCATGAGTCAGCAATCTGCCCTCATGGTCAAGAAGGCCAATGGGATCCTGGCCTGCATCAGGAGGAGCACTGAGGGACAAGCAGGTCAAGGGAAATGATCATCCATCCCCCTCTACGCYGCCCTTGCGAGGCCACATCTGGACTTCTGGGTGCAGTTCTGGGCTCTCAAGTACAGGAGGGAGGGGTAGCTTCTAGAGAGGATCCTGTGTAGAGCAACAAAGATGATTAAGGGACCGGAGCCCTGATCATACGAAGAAAGATTAAGATGATTAGGGGCCTGGAACATCTGCCCTATGAGGAAAGGCTGAGAGAGCTGGGCCTCTTCAGCCTGGAGAAGAGAAGRCTGAGAGGGGAYCTGATYAATGTATATAAATATCTCAAGASAGGGAGTGAGGAGGAGGGGGCTGGCCTCTTCTCAGTGGTGGCCAGTGATAGAACTAGGGGAAATGGCCAAAAATTGAGGCACCAAAAGTTCCACAGGAACTTGAGGAAGAATTTCTTAACGGTGAGGGTGACAGAGCACTGGAACAGGCTGCCCAGGGAGGTGGTGGAGTCTCCTTCTCTGGAGATCTTCAAAACCCGCCTGGACATCACCCTGTGCCACATGCTCTAGGGGACCCTGTGTGTGCAGGGGGGTTGGACTAGATGACCTCTACAGGTCCCTTCCAACCCTAGCCATTCTATGATTCTATGATTCTATGAAAGATTAAATGAGCTGGGCCTGTTTAGCCTAGAGAAGACTGAGTGAGGATCTGACTAATACACATAAGTACCTGTRGTATGAATGTAGGGAGGAGGAGGCCAAACTCTTCCCAGTGGTGGCCAGTGATAGGACAAGGGTTAACAGCTACAAACTGAAACACAGGAAGTTTCATCTCCGGGTGAGGAGGAACTTCTTTCCTGTGAGGGTGGCAGAGCCCTGGAACAAGCTGCCCAGAGAGGCTATGGAGTCTCCTTCTCTGGAGATCTTCCAAACCTGCCCGGATGCCACCCTGTGCCATGTGCTGTAGGCGTCGCTGTTGGAGCAGGGGGTTGGACTGGATGACCTCCAGAGGTCCCTTCCAACCTCAACCATTCTGTGATTCTATCGAATGACTGGAAATCAACACGTAAACACAGTAGATAGAAAAGTATGATCAAGGGAAAATATGTATAATCGTGTATAATCTCTACAAAAGTATCATGTCCTAGGATTTTAMACAGATTTGATCAAAAGGAACATTTCCACTGATTAATAACCATTTCGGATTGGATTCAGAATGTTTACTAGGGCAACGAAAGCAAAGAAATGAGTTTAAGTGCAATTATTCAAGAGTTGAAATGAATTAATATGGGTCTCATAATGAGCTTTCTGCTTTGCAAAGATCATAGAAAAGCTCTTAAAGACCTGTCAGAATTAAGCTGCATCTTTTAATAGAAAATAACTCAAAATCTATCCAGAAAATTAATCTCATAACACAGAATGACTCTGGACCTAGGTCAGCATCTTGACGCAGAAATAACGATATTTCTATTTTTTTTWAAAAACAAAGTTGCATCCAGATCTTTTTGCTTTAGAAAAACATTTTGCATCTTCTAATTTCTTACTTTTGGCATGTCATTTTGATTTTTTTCTATATTGACAGGAATTATAGCTGGTACAATGAAAACAGATGAAGTTATCATCAGTGGTTATAACACACAATTTACTGTTGGTTGATTACTGAGGTGAGAATTTATGAATTAAAGTTTAAATAAAGAGAGTAACTGGTAAATAACATTAAATATWTCATCATCCACTTAATTGCTTTCTCTCTAAATTTCTAAAATCCATTCCTTCTAAAATTAGGGTATTTATTCATAATATATTCTTTTATATAGCTTATTATAAAAAGCCTTTACCCTTCAACTTCTATTTATGCTCCTGCTTCCAGAACTACAAAAGAAAAGGTCTAATTTCAGGGGTTTTTTTTTCATACTGGATTTCTCCCCAACCCTTCTGAACATGCACAACCCATATCATTTTGTCTCTTTTTATGTGCAACTTGTAGCCAAATATAATCTCTATTCTTAGAAAACTAGAGGAAAGAATTTCCAGGAGTATCTGGACAACAATGATTTTTAAAGTGATATTCYTGCTCAACTAATGCAAATTGGATTACAGAACAATAACAAAATATAGAGATAGAGATGATTAAAATAGACTTAAGCCTTGTGAAGCTCTCTGAAAGCTGTGGGGAAAGTACTTTTAGTAACTAACGATAGCAATAAAGAGCATCTAAAGCAATAATAGAAGCCTATTATGACTTTATTTTATATCCAAAAATAACACCTAACAATCCCTACCTAAAACACTCATGGAATTACAGAAGTAGATTATTGTGGGGGAGAAATGGGACAGAAGGGGGAAATGATTAGGAAATGTGAAATATTTGCATATGCATAGGGCAAGTGTATTGCCCTTAGAAGCTTAATTTATTAAAAAAAAATATTAAAARCTCTCTAGCTTTGACTTATTTTTTTAGTTGCCTTCATCTCCAAATTCTTTGTTATACTTCTATTTCAGTGCTTGCACAGCTTTCTCTTATATAAAGGAAATCAATATTTCTGAAATAGGATTAKAGGCAGACTGCCTAGCTCTGGGCCCATGAGGTACTGTATTTAGGGGGRGAAAATAATGAAAAAAAAGATGACCTGGTATGATATTTATTCAAAATGTTCAGCTACCCTGAAAAATCACTTTGTTCTCCATTTCCTTTACTAGTGGCAGGCAGAGGCTTCTTGCCTTGGGAACTCTTGCAATGAATCCTTATTTACCTGGCGCCATCTTTCCCAAATATTCCTAAAGTTCTGTTTCTGCTGGGAAGTATCATTTCAGCACAGTATAGACATGAAAGAACATAAGTCTAAACCATAGAAATCTTAATCAAACTCTACTGCTTTTTGGTGCTAGAAACCCCGAAAATCTCTGAACTTTAACAGAAGATAACAATAAGAGCAATTAAGCACACTTTTCACAATGTGTCATGTAGAAAAGTTGAATGCAGTCAGGCCAGGATGATACAGCTACTATTGAAGATACATCCAACTAAGGGAAAATCCAGGAAATAAAAAGGTAACAAGTGGGAAAATAAACAGGGGAAGGCAGACCAATGCTGGCCATAAAAGCATGATATGTAGGAGGCAGGGAAGAGTAAGTGTTTCAAACAAAATGTCAAAACAAATGAGAAAATTGATTTTGGATGACTAATCTAAGCATGCAGATGACTAATTTTAATTAATTAGTCCTTTATGAACTTGAAGTTTGGCAAGTAACCTATGCCATTAATTTCAAGAAAAAGGATGACATAGAAAAATAAAAGATTGAAGAACTTCCTAACTTTTGACTAAAACATGAGTGCAGAGGGAGAGTGAAAAAATACCAATATATCTGCTATAATGGACATTTTCCTTCTTTCTTTCCCTGTCTCTCTATTTAATGTCATCTGTTTTACTTTATTCAGGTGCTGGAGTTTTTCACTTTAACTATCAAATGATTAAAATTGAGGGAAGTGGGTAGTGTTCTGATAAAGCCTAWAGGCTAATATATTTTGTTTTAAACATGTATAAAATGCTCCTCCCCTCTTCATTTTTAATGCTTCACATTTCTATCTTTAACCCATCAACTGCACTACAAACTCAGCTGGAAAAGCCCTCTGAAGAGATTACGTGAGTTACTGCTGCATTTACTGCTCGGTCAAGCACTAGAATGTACATCTTTAAAATATATTAGTCAAAATCATAATTATTCAATCCACCAAGATACAAGAGAGAGCAAGAAAAATATGTGAGAGATCTAAATCTAGGCAGATATACTTCCAGACTTTTGTATTAGGAAGTAATTGTGGCAAGATAAGTAAAAGATAGGCCACAAGTACTTATTTTATATCATTTGACAAAACTGCACTATCTATTTCACTRTGTTGCATCTGGAAAAGCAATCACGCAGAATACCTATAAACAAAATATTTTGTCTATGAAATAGGTTTAACAGTCATCTCCCCATCAATGCATACTCATTTTGACAAATCTTAAGGAGTTAAAAAAAAAGTACTAGAAGGCATTAAGTCAACACCACTACAGGGAGAAGTTTKTTTAATTGATTTTTCATGCCTGAGTCCACAGATCAGTATGGCTGTGTATGACAATCACTCACTACATTAAAAGATTAATTTTTTAAAAAAGGATTAAAGATTCAAAGTTTCAGACCAGAGAAGAAAAAGACATTTTACTAGCTGTGTTTTACAATTACTTCAACGTATTGCAGTAACTTGTACAAGTAGAAGAGAACAGAACTTTCAAAACTATCCAGGTTCTCTRGATACGAGCACAGGTTGGAGTCTCCGTGACAGTAACTGCACTTGTGTATGGTGTACTCAGCTGTGTGGAAACCAAAAAAAGTTGAGCACCAAAATAAGATCTTCCTGAATCTTTTTAAAGTGATTCTACTGATAAAGAGAGCTAACTGATGTAACTCTAAATCAAGAAACAGGTACTTTTTGATCAAAATTAGGACCATCAAGAACTACCTTCAGTCTTAATACAGGTTTTGAATGTGTATTAAACTTTGACCTGCTATAGACTTAAAAAAATCTTAGTCACAACTGCTCTGGAGTATAGAGGTAAAAGAAAACTGACAATGGCAACAAGACTAACTTTTCTGGTGTAACTAGTCACTATTTCAAGATAGAGCAAGGAGAAAAACCTYAATCATTAAATAAAATGTTCCACCTCCTGCCTGGCTTGATAGACTCATGCTAGGTCAGACTTGCAGAGTTTTTGAGTGAAGAATTCTCATTCTCTGCCTTGTATATATAGTCAGGAGAGTGATAGGTAGTAACTACACTAATCAAAGGAATATATACAAGCCTTTAACGTATGCTAAACAGGGAAGCCTTTGCCTTACCTACCTGACAAGCTTTCCCTGCAGCTGAGCATAAGTGCACAAGAACAAAGGCTCTCAACTAAGCTATGACAAATAGCTTTTCTACAAGAGGAAGAGTGCTCTTAAAAAGCATATAATGATAAAACAGCACTTTAAAAATACTTTTCATTAAGCCACAGATTAAAAATGTTTCAMAGTAGTCCGTATTCAATGCAAATAAGTTTCAGAAGTCTCCTCTCTAGATTGATGAGCAACTTAAAGCAAAAAATGAGATTTGTAAGAGAAAGAAGTTATATTTAATACAGTAGCTGCAAATGTGGAAACCACAGAGCATGTACTGCTGTGTCTTCTACATAAAGCAGCTGTGCCACAGACAAGTGAACTCAACAATATACCTATTTGAGGGTAGTTATAATCCTACAGTTGTTTCCTAATTAAAATTTAAATAAAGAACAGGCAGTGACTTCTCAGTATTACATAACTTTCTGTGCAACATATATATCATAAAACAAGAAGGCCAATAAAATGAGAAGGCCAGTGCTGCCTTTCTGACTTGTAAGCTTTGCTTTTAGGAATCACTTCAAGACTAGTGAAAATTCAGCAACAAGAAAGATCCACTCACATTAGAGGATCAGGTTGGGGAACATACTGGACATGCCTAAACTCTTGAGACCTGATGGGATACACTCACAAGTGCTGAGAGTACCATCACTCTCAATTATCTTTGAAACATCACTCTTGGGGAGAAGGTTCCTGAGGACAGACAGTAAATGTTACCCTTTAACTTCAGAAAGGGCAATGAGAAGAATCTGGTTAACTAGACTGATTAGCTCTCACTTTTCTAGAGATCAAGTTTATGAATTCTCCTGGAAATCTTTTCCAAACACATTAAGAATAGGGTGATTAGGAGTAGCCAAAACAGACCTGTATAGAAGTCAGGCCTGACCAACCTGTAAACCTTCTTTAATGAGATGCCTGGCTTCATTTAGAACAGAGAGCAACAAATATAGTTTTCTTTTACTTTTAGCAAGTTTTTGGCACTGTCATTATATGTGACTTGATAAGTTGAAGAATTGGGGACTTGAGTGAGCAGTGATATGGATTTAAGATTGGCYGAACTGCTGGGTTCAAAACCCCAGATAGAGGCCAGTGACAGGCTGCACACTCAGAGGTCATCTGGGTGTGTGTCTACTGTTTAGCATCTTTATTAGTGAGCTAGATGACAGGATAAAGCTTAACCCCTCACCAACCAGTTTGCAAATGAAGCTCTATTCCATTCAGAGGGAACTCAGCAGGCTGGAGAAACGGGCAGAGAGGAACGAGTCTTATGAAGTTCRGCCAAAAGAAATGCAAAATCCTGCACCTGCAATTCCATGCACCACTACAGCCTGTGGGCTAAATGGCTGAAACACAGCCTTGCAGAGAAGGATCTCAGTGTACTGGTAGGCATCAAATGAAACACAGGGTAGCAATACACCCTTGTAGCAAAGACAACTAACAGCAGGAGCTGCATTAAGAAAGTGTTGCTTGCAGGGTGAGCAGCATGCATGATCCTTCCTCTCTGCTCAGCACTGGCTACACATGAGTTATTGAAAAGAATGACCTCATAACTATGGACTTCTACTTTGATTTAAACCAGAGGTAGCTTTGTTCCCAGCAATGTTGCCAAGATTCACCCTGAAAGCACCTGTGGCAGTCAAATTTAATAAGACTGACTTCTCTTAAAATTACTTTCTCTGTTAATTATTTTTCCAAGAACAGCAGGAACTAATGACAAAAATTTAGCCTCATATCTTGCCAAAAATTGCTGTTGCTGAACAGTCCAATACATATTAAAAATTGCATCCTTAGCCTGCAGAAGAAACTCATAAGCAATGCTGTGTTTTTGTTAAACATGCTTACCGTAAAATAACATTAAACAAAGCTAAAAATAATGTTTCAGTCTAGAATGCAGAATAGTTAATGAGGCATCCTGGTGGATTCATATTCTTATCAGATGCATCTCTTCTCTGAACTTTTGGGACTAGATATTAACATGTCATGATATAGAGAACTGCCAGCCTTGCAAGATGATGAACCGACTGGAGAASGAAAAAAAAATCTAGTTCTTCCACCCACAGAACAGATGGTTTACTCAAAGTGCAAGACTGATTCAAAGTAGTAAAGACACCTATTTAGAATTTACATTTCTGGGTAACAAAAAGCAGAAGTCTCCTTTGTTCCAACAACTGTACTCAGCAAAACTTGCATCAATTGCTCCCTATAAAATGTCATTTCTGCTTGCAAAACTGCCATTCTTGGATAAAACTTTCACCTTGACTGATTATTTAGAAAATCCTATCAGACACAAGTGAGGTATATTTACACAGTAAAATAAYAGGTGCTAGTGTCACTAAAGCAGAAATTAATCTTTTCTAAAACACAAAATATCTTCTGTGGCTCCAAAACTCTGGTAGTTACCTATTATCTGCATAGAAGGAGACATTACTTGCTCCATAAAATTCTCACTCCACATGTTAATATGATATAGCTGACAGATTCTATTTCTGTGCCAGAAAACCTAGAACCATTTAAAAATTAGTGTGAGTTYTATCCTTCCATATAAAGAGTACCTTGCTCTAAATTCACATTCCAATCACTGTTATGTTCCCTTTGGTCTTGGTAGTCCAAATTCTACATGATTTTCCATCTATATCAAACTAAAATAAAATCTGACTGTTTTAAAATCTGACTGAAATTAAAACATGATTTAATCTTGTTTCCTCTCCCACAATCTCCTGTAGTTCTACACCTACAACCATGTATTGAAGCTATCTGATAGACTCCACATACAGCATTGTTGCTCAGTATGCTGCACCKCATCAAAATTTTAATTGATTGTGCCATGGTATTGTTTCACTACAGTTTAGCTACTTACAAGTAGTTTTAGAGAAAATAAAAAGCCTGGAWAAGTGCTTCACATATCAACAGCACACACTCATGTCAACACTACAAAAAGCACTTACCTAAGTACAAGAATCCCCTCCCTCTATTCATCTGGTAAGTAATGTGACATTAACAGAAAAAAACACCAGATTAGCATTTTATTGACAAGCGCTTTGAGAGGGACAATTTTATACACTCCCATTACAGCTGCAAAACACTTCTCAAAAATCAAATTAAGGGAGCAGATAATTATACTAACTTGAACTGTCATAATGTTTTTAAGAATAATTTTTTGGATGTTAACTAAAGCAAAATTTTGTGGATGTACATCTGATTTTACTTTAATTATAAACTTTACAGGCAAAAAAAAAAATTTAATGGGTATTACATTCCTGCTGAATCCGTCCTATAATGCTATCTAGTGTGGGTGTATTGAGGAGCAGGGGTCTCTGAAGTGGTAAACAAAGRCCTTTCTCGAAGCCACACCGTGGCTTATATACTCTTGTACAAACAAACCCTGCCCCCTCCCATGAGTCACTCACAAAGCACCCCCACACCCTCTCCACGACGTGCTCACATGGTAACCATGACTCCATGAGCAACTTCCAACCAGTCCTCGAGCTCCATGAGCAACCTCCAACCAATCCTCATGAGCCCCAGCACCTTTATCCAATCAATTCAAAAGGTCCTGACGACTCAGAGATTTACATCTCAATGACCTTGAATTTGCCCCGGGCTCTGCAGACCCCMACATCTCCCCCTTTTTTGTTTATCAGTCAATGGTATGTTCCAAGAAGATGGGAGACGAGTCCATGGCTGTCCTCCAGGTGGAAACTCCTCTTAGTAGGGCATCTGTGTTTGCTTCGCCATCTTCATCGCGGAGTCAGGTCTGCATCTGACTTGGATTGTCATTGGGTCAGTGGTRACAGCTCACAACATGTGGTTTATCATGCTCTACATGCACCTTCTCAAACAGGGACCAAAATTGCTACAAAAACTAACAGAACTACAAAACTTGCAACTATAACTTTCCCAAATCACTCAACAAGTCAAACCCCCAGCTGCCAAATATGAAAAGGATGGGGAACACCAAGAATCYGGATGGCATTCTCCTCCGAGGACTTGGACTATGGTGCCAAGTAATCATGGTTTATTTGTGTAGCCTGCTWCTCTCTCATACTGGCCAGCCTGCCTACCAAGCAGGTGCTGAACRGGTCATCAGGGGTGCTGGTAGCAAGGCACGATGAGTCTTGTCCCAACACCTTGGTCAAAGTTACCGACATGTTCCCTCTGGACTGTCAGGGAGGTGCAGTCAGCGTCCCTGTCTCAGATGTATGGCTTAAGATGCAGAGCATCACCTTCAGGGCTCCTTTTCATCCGCCTACATCACTGGACAGACCCATCTTGCAGGTACCCATCGTGATCCCGTTTCTGTGGAAATACAAGCATGCCCTCGACCCCACGTTATTAATGGTACTGGTCCCTCCCACTTCTGGRTATGCAGATTTTTATATTTTACCAGAGCCGGCACCATACTTTGAATCCCCTCTTGGTGATGCCGCTGGATTGGCATCATCCCGTGCTTCTCACGATTTAAGAAATTTAAAACATACATTACCTTATTTAATCTGTCTGGAGGCATGTGTCCTTCACTCTCCCTTTTCTGTTTGTTGAGCATGGTTTTTAATGTGCTGTGTGCTCGTTCTATTATAGCTTGTCCCATAGGAGAGTGTGGGATGCCTGTCACATGTCTAACTCCCCAGGTTTGGAGAAAGGTTGCAAATGCTTGGGAGCTGTAGGCTGGTCCATTGTCTATCTTGACTTGCTCAGGGATGCCAAGCATGGCAAATGCTGTGAGGAAATCATGGGCTATGGCCTCAATAACACTTGAATATGTGTTGATGTAGATATGACCAGATTTAAGTTCACCAAATTCCAGAATGTGGGTTCAAACAGTCTTTTAAGTCTATTATCTTTCAGTTCTTCCAGTTTGACATTATCACAGTTGGTGTTGTGGGTGTTACCCAAAAGTCTTTGCCTGAAGGTTCCATAACCAGTGCTGAACCTGAGTCCAGTTCAACCTGCATGGGCACTCAGTTCAACTGAGTCCAGTTCAATCTGCAGGGGCACTTCCTGGAGGCCCACTGTGACCCACCTTACTGCTTGTTTTGCTGTAGCGACCGCTCCCAGTGGAGGTCTATTGGATTTCCTGCCTTGTCTTCCATTCTCTCCACATGCATCACTTGTGTCTGCGCACGATCATTGACCACGCTCCGCCTCCCATTTCACGACTTGGGGAGCAGGTAACCATTCCAATGGGTAGTGGAGCGGCACTGGTTCGCATAATGTCGTCCTTTGCCACATCGCATGCAGGGATCGAGGGCAGCTGATGGTCTCTGTCGCTGCAGGCATTCCCTCTTGAAATGTCCTTGGTCCCCACACTGAAAACAAACTCCCCTGGAACCTTCTCTTTGGACTGCAAGAGATGCGTAAGCACTGGCAAGCATCTGCAGGGGGTCCCGTGCTGTCTTGCACATCCTRACAGGCTTTAACCATGTCTGATATTGTGGGAGTATCCCTCATCCTCTAGTGTAGTGCCCTGAGAACCTCTCAGCAGGCTTTGCTGGCATTTGTCTCAGCCAAATGCTCAAGAATAAGCTGTCGAGGGCCCTCCCCCATGACTTGCCGATCCACTGAGGCTTTCAGCCGCTCTAAGGATTTTACGAACAATTCCCTTTTTTCTTGGATCACCTTTGCAAAAGGCTCTTGCACCTTTGCATCACCTTCATCTGGCACAGTGGATAGGGCCTCTAGGAATGACTCCCTGGATTGCACCAGTGCGGCAGGCGGGCATCACGCCTGTATTTGAGGGTTATTGTAGTTCCCTTCCCCCATAAGCATTTCAACATGTACTCCATGCATTGCTGGGTCATGAATATTATCCAAGGCCTTTCGGTTCGCTAACTCCCGCCACTCTTGAAGGGCTACTGCGTGTTGTACCGGAGTTAATAACAACCAGGCTAACATCTTATGGTCATGGGAGGTAAACCGCTGATCTTCCCATGTCCCCTGTATTAGCGCTTGTGCAATAAAAGATCCAATACACTGCTAGGAAGTTCATAATCATTACTTTGTTTTTTCTCTGATAACGTCTTTCAGGAGCTGAATGGGACATACTCCTCTCTTCTGCCAGAATAATCCAATACAGAAATAGCCCCATACTGCGAAAAACTACAGCATTAAAGGAATAACGTATTTACAAGAATCATAGTTAATATACTGAAGCAGATTTGTATTTGCTGAAATACAAAATGTGGGTGTATTGAGGAGCAGGGGTCTCTGAGGTGGTGAAACAAAGACCTTTCTCGAAGCCACACCGTGGCTTGTATACCGTTGTACAAACAAACCCTGCCCACCCACCCCCACGAGGCACTCACAAAGCGCCCTCTCCACGAGGTGCTCACATGGTAACCACGACCTCCATGAGCAACCTCGAACCAATCCTTCTGAGGCCCAGCACCTTCATCCAATCAATTCAAAAGTTCCTAATGACTCAGAGATTTACATCGCAATGACCTCAAATTTGCTTCGGGCTCCGCAGACCCTCACAATCTAGAATATTTCTGTAGTCTTTTTGGTTGTTCTTGTGAATAGAGAAATTATTTTACCACTGCTGTGTTCTCCTGCGAATCCCGTATTTCTCACTTTCTTCTTTCAGCAGCAGCCTATTTTAAAATAGCATCAGCCTGTATTGCCTTATTTAGAATTTGAGACCAAATTTATTTAACCAAAGGATAACAGAATACTGCTTAAAATTTCAAATATTAACCTGAATAAATTATCATGAAGATGAACAATTTAAGCACTACAAATCAGACAGAAATAGCTCTCAGTAGCCCTGATAGAGCATAATTAACTTTTAAGGAGTCTTTTTTCTTTCTCCTTCTCTTTCCAGAGCTAAAAGACAGTTAACACATTAAACAAAAGAGGAGAAAAAAACATTTTTCCTGTAGTTGAATTTAACATGTCAGCTATTTATCACTTCCCAGCGCAATTATTTGATAGGAAAATAGGAACAATTTTCCATTTTAGACTGATGGTACTTGGTATCAAAAAAGTGCAGTAGCAGTAGCAAAAAAGACTAATGAATATATGCTGTAGGGCTTATGGCAGCAACAAATTACAGAATTCACTGACAATAGAAATAGTCAGAGTTTTGACTAATGTCATTCATTTACCTTTCCAAAAAGAAATCCGTAACATTTTACCTTCAAATTAAAACTCTGAGGTGTGTATATATATTAAATGACAGAAACACCTTTAGATTTTGAATGAGATAGAAATTCTTAAGCAAAATATAAAGATCAAGACATAACAAATAAAATCCACTACAACAACTATTAAGATGTCCACTAGTTAAACAAAAGCTATCATCCAGGTCTTCATTTGCAAACAGAAATGAATTACTGAGAAGTAAAACAATGAAAGGTAACACATTGTACTGACAGTCTCTGGGCAAGGAGACTATGGATATAAGTGCCAAAATATCTAATCACACGTACAAGAAAAATGAGAAAAACAAGCTTTATGCATACTTTAAAGTACTAAGTATTTCAAATCACTGTCTTCATAAACAGCTGCACAAAAGCCTTGTTACATAAGTTACATAAGGGCAGTGACTGATGGATTTATCAGGATTGCTGACAAATAGCTGTACTGTATGATTAGCAAATCATCTAGACAAACTAACATTATACTTTCTCTCTGATTTTCAGGTTTTGCAAAAATATTTCTGTGACTTATCAGCCCTAATTCATACCAGAGTTATGCAAAAGTTGTGCTAGTGAAGAAATTGACAGATCTGTTTCTTCAAGCTACTGCTTTTGCTTGCTCTTTTAGGCTAACTAGCAACTGGGAGCAGTCATGTGAAATACCACATTTTTCAGTGAAGGAATCGAAAAATATCTTCCCAATTAGACACACTGTACAAGATCTACACACATTAGCCAGGATAGTGATGGAGAAGATATTTCCCCGATCAAGTACTACACTGGTCAATTGTAAGCCAACATTTTTCAAAAATGCCCAATATCATTTTCTTACTCGCATGTATGGCATGGGCCTGGCACCTAAATGAAAAGTGAACAACAAAATCTGAGGTTACTGGCTTTCTCTGGAAGTCAGTTCATGACAGCTAAAAAAATCAGGATATTAAAGGGTTCAAGCAGGAATATTTCTCTTGATCATGATATTTTTATTAGTATTTTATCCATTTTGTAAATTTCATATTAATTATCTCTGTTACACTTTTGTATGGAAAAAATAATTGTTTATTTCTAACTAGAGATAAACAGTAACAGGCGAATAATCATCTCTCTTCCCCAAACACTTCTCTACTAGGAAAAATATCAAAAGACTTGAGAGTCTTTGCATTTCATCCCAAGTGCTAACCTCAAAGACACAGAGGTATAATCCCTGGAAATGAACCAACCAATACCTTATTTACAAAAGAGAAGAAGCACATAAGTTTTGACGGTCAATATACTGTCAGAAAAATAATATTAGGCWTTCAAGACCAAATGATTCGTCCACCCAGGAAGTCAGGAGTTATCTGGAGTGCCAAGTACACACACTGATTATGAATATTTTTCTACAAAATGTTTCTAAAGATTTTTTTTTTTCTAAAGTGTTCCAGAAAACTAAATCCTTTGGTTTTGCAAACTGTCTCACAGATTTTGGTACTCCTTGAGAATATGGTAAATATTAACAGCAATCAGATCCTGCAGAGAGAATGGAAGATTTGACAGCTCACTGGAGGGACCTAAGATGAAATATCTATAAGGAATTATTCCAAGTAAAAATGCAGTTGCTAGATTAACTGCACAGAATTTGTAATAGATTTTTTTTTCATTCTAACTCCCTTTAATACCATTTGGTGAGCTTAAATTGTTTTCTCAAAGTTGCCTTTTGTTTTATTCCATTGTTTGATTCCTTAGGTACAGATAAGAGCTATATGTTCACAATGAAAAGCAAATCCAGTATTCTTATTTACAGGATTACTTTACTTAAGGTATCACTAAAGATAGAAAGAAGAAAGAGGCAGAGGCTATATGCTTTTCCCTAATATAATTTCCTTACCATTCTGGAACATTCCATCTAAAAACAGTTTTCTGGGATTCTTCCTCATGAAACCTTCTCCATGACTTTGGGGGGGAGGAAAAAAAAAAAAAAAAGAAGGCATATCTCTAAATATTTGCCAAAGCCAGCCAGTTCAAAGGACCTTCCCTTCACCTATTCTCCTTGCTACAAAAGTGTGTCATGATTCGTAAGCTATTTAAAATCGTTCTGCAACAGCTCCAGTCTCTAAATGGCAAAGGCAGGGCATGGGGCTGAGCTTTGGACCAGAAGCCCTCTAATCCTGTAGGACTGCCGGAGTTGGCCAGCCCTGAAGATGTAGTTCTTCAGATGCCTGCTCAGGACCTGGAAGGCCTCAGAAAAAGGGAACCCCAGTGACAGTTACATTAATATCTTGGTGGGTAATAAGAGAGCCAATACAGATATATTTTGCTGTTCAGGTAAGTGCTCTAAACCCTCAAGAAAAGTGCTTTACACCTTGCATCACTCCCCTTCCCCCTTTTTGGGCATTAATCCACTCAGTATGCTTAGAAATCCAACGGGGAGGAGGTGTTGTTCTTGGAATATAGCTTACTACACGCTATAATCTATGCTGTATTTCAGCTATCTAGAAAATAGTCCAGTTGGAACTTGTAACCATTTACTTTTAGTTTTTCATGCAATTTACAAAACAAAACCACTSCTAGTGTACATACTGAGAGTTCAGCTTCAAAATATTTGACAGTTTAGTGTCTAAAGCCCTTAATACTGATATGCAACAGCTCTATTCAAAATGACAGAGTGAATTTGATTTTTTCCCCCCTAGTTCTCCCATAAATATATTTTGAGTGGCAAGATATTGTCAAGTACTTCTGCTTAAGTGCAATACTAACATTACAGTAGCCAGGCTGTAAATTTGCAAAGTGGAACTCCTACTAAGCACAATACATTGAAATACTATATGAGAAGGGATTTACAGATGTTTTTCTTTTATTTTTCCATTTGTCATTGAGTTCAGCTACCTACCGAACAACTGCATTTTAAATTGAGCTTGAACTCTGTGCATCAGAAACACTCACAACCTTCAACCACACACATATTTTATTCACTTACTTGTTGCCTCTTTTTTATTTAACCATCATACTTACTCAGTGCTAACCAAAGTTGTTTTTCATAAGCAAACATAACAGAAAGAAAAAGGAAGACCACTGAAAGGTAAATTGGCTTTTAGCTGCACCAATTCATTTAGTTATGAATTTTGTTCTTTTCAAGAATTATTTTGACTTTTGTAGCTTACCCAGTGCTGGTGAACATGTGCCTCCTAGAAGACAATTTATAACAAAAAGTGTGTTTGGATTGCAAAATAAGGCAGTTGCTTTAGGATTTTCCAGGCAGCTTAATGCCCACAGTGTAATTACGCTTACTGAAATGAGATACAGTAACAACTGCATACTAGAGAAACAGTGCTCATGTGGGTGCTCAGATAGTACTCATTGCTTATGTGTGCAACTTGTGAGCAGTAAGAGAAAGAGTCAATTGAATCTAATAAATTTTGGTGAAACATAGCATAGTAGTTTAGAGACTTGCCTCTACTAGATCGAATTCTGTTTGAGGGGAAAGTAGGCAAGTCCTAAGACTCAGAGCAAGCACATGAAGTGTTTCTATACCCAAGTTGAAGTATCTTGACTATTTATTAAAGAGGTTATTTGATATTTATATTAACTGAGTACCACATTGAAGAATCAGAGAGCAAGACTTATATTAACCATAATTATATATTAATTCTTAGAGCATTAGGGTTCTACTCCACTCATTTCAATAATTGTTAAACTTGGGGCATTTTAGAGAGTAAATTTCAATAGTGATATTTAGCGACGATTTGGAAGGCTCTTCATGAAATAACTAGRAGCCCACTTTCTAATTCAAATATTATATGTTCACTCCCACAAATATTCAAGTGAATTTTAAAATCTCAGGGGCAATTTAGAACACAACCAATTGACTATCCTGTGAAAATCCTTTTAGTCTCATATACTTCCCTCAAAGTCCTATTGTCTTCTTTTCCGGATACATGTTTGCAAAAAGCCAATTTTCCACATGTTAATTGCAAGCTCCACATTTAGTACTAACATTGAACATTTGCAATTCTTCGTGTAGTTATTTACATAAATTATCACGTCAGAAGCAAAAGTAACATCATATGACTTACACAGCCAGTCAACACATTCCAAATTATGAATATTTAGAGGAACTACTTTGAGCTAGACACGAAAAAAAAGTTACACATAAAAATTAATGAACATTTGTGAATAATTCCTAAAGTGGTAAATTTCACAATATACTTGTAAACAACATGCAAAAGAAGGAGCTATGAAAGTTCATAAATATTAATTAGTGCTCACTCTTGTCTGACATGCCCTTTTTTATCTGCTCATTTCAAGAAAGTTCTATAGTTTAAACAGATGGCAAAACTTTGTTCATAATATGCTTTGCAACTGGTATTCCTATTCATATGCAGCCACACTGCCATGTGCACAAGAACAGTGTGTCCATAAAACATGTATATATGTTCTTGCTACAGCAAAAGAAGTTAAACTATAACACGTCAATTCATCCTTGACAGCATTATTCTCAGAAGGTCACTCAAATTACTGTGCAAGCAGCCAAAAAAGTGATAAGAAGAAACTTTCAGTTATTGTATTTTTTAAATTGATTAAATGCTGTTTGATATGCTGAGCTCCAATTAAGCTCAAGGGAAAATTATTTTAAGATCTACACTACCTATAAAACCATGTTTGCCTTAAGCAGGATACACAATCCAAATGATATAAGCAAACTATTATAGGCAGGAAAGAATAGAGAAGAAACTGTAGATTAAAGATTCAAATGAAACTGTAACTGAATCATAGAATCACAGAATGGTTAAGATTGGGAGGCTCTTCCAGACATCATGTAGTCCAACCCCCCTGCTCAAGCTGTTGACTCAATAAAAGATATTATACCCCATACATTTTTTTTCTAGCCTTGTTTGAACAACCATAGCAAATTCTTTAACAAAACATGTCATGCTCTAAAAGTATAATACAGGTAGCATCAGTAAATTGGATAATATTAAAAGTGACACATCAATGTCAAATTTTTTGTAGTTTTTCAAGCTCTTTGCAGCATCACATAAAGTTCTCAAAATTCTGAGCGTTTTTTATTTTAAAAGTTCATCTAGAATTGTTTAAGTATGGCTAACATTATACATTTATTATTGTAGCAAATTAAGTATGGGAAAATGATATTTTGGTACATCTTGCTCTATTTAAGCAGCAGAAAATAGGAGGTAAACAAGGGATTAAAAATGTAAAGGTCACAGAGAACTGCAAAAAGGATTAAAGCAGTGTAATGTTTTGTGCACAATTCCAGTTCATCCCCACCTCCCCATTTTCATTTTCCTATAGGATTCTGGTGTCCATATAACAACTATAACAACTATAAACAGGCTTCCTAAAGTTAATAACTTGTTCCTGTAAAGGAAAAGCAGCTAATCTGAACTGAGTGTATTTTCACATGTGTAGAATAAGTTTTATAAGGATAACAATCATGCCTGAACAGCCTTTTGCTATGTCAGGCTATTACTGCAAAAGATCCTATATAGCTTCTTATCTCAGAAGTTATTACATTCCTTACACTTGTACTGTCAGTTGCCTAAGTTCTGATGTTTATAGAMACTACTAAACTTGAGATAAAGTATTTTGACATAAAAGGAATATAGCTGAAGAACACTATTTAATTCAGAGCTTGAATTTACCCTAAATATCATGACTGACATTTGACTTACCACTTAGAATAGTTAAAAATTGCTGAGAAAGAAAAGAATGCAAGAACATAGCAGGACAGGACACAATCTGTTAACATGATTTGGGCCAGAAGGGTTTCTTTCTGGTCGAAATTTTCCATTAAAATAATATCCAGGCCACTTATCACCACTCAGTGTAAAGAAGAAAAGAGATAGTCCAGAGAAGTTACATACTTGCAATGAAGAATATCAATCTTTAAATTTGAAACTTTTTAGTTTTGACCTTTTATTCATCTATAACACCATTACATAATGTACTTGTACAGCAGATGTACAGAGCATGGCTTGTAATGTCACTGAGTCTTAGAAGCCTGACACATTTCCCATGCACAAGCTTCATTACAGAAAGGGGTAAAATAATGTTCTTGGACTTTCCCTCAGAAACAAGGGTGACAAGGTGGAAAAAGACAACCTGAAAGCTGAATTTCGGACAAAGAAACACAACAGGAAGGAAGGACCACCAGTAAACTAGAAGTGGAATTTTCTTCCCAGGTTCAGTGTTTGTATGGTAGAGAAGACGCCAGAACTGGTATGTGAAAGCAACACTTTGCATACTAAGGTGTTCTGGACTTGAGCTAAGAAAGCAAGCTAAAAGATTTTTCTTGTCTCAAAAGGGGGCAACTGTAAGAAAGTTGGCAAGTTGGCCACTGGCCAGTATTTAGTTTGGTGCCAATTCAGGAATTCACTTAGTGCAGAGGTAAAGGAGCAAAAATAATTTCAACAATTGAGATAGATATTGGGCATGAAAAAACTGTACTTTCTAAGGATTTATTACCATATTTGCTGCTCCAACTTCTGATCTAACAAGAAAAAATCAACTTTGCAATCAACGTGCCAATTACCTTATCCCCCATTTAAGTTACACTATAATTTAGCCACCTAGGAAGCAATTTAGCTTCCTAGACAGAAGGAGACTGCTTACTGCTTATGCCCTAACTGCTAATAGCATTATTATTCTGATCTCCCTGGATGTTTGTAGACTTACGTGCATGATCCTATTCCTTCAAACAGATGAGTACTCTTTACTCTCTCTTCTCTATATCAAAAAAGTTTATCATTTCAGTCACACTGATAAATATCTGGAGCTAAAAAAGCACATTCATTTTTCTTCAGTGAAAATCTATCCCAGTTTTACAGATAGTGGAAGGAGGCCTGTGGGACTTCTATTCTTGGAATGAAAATCTAGAAAACTGCTAGCATAAAACAAACAGTGATCAGTTTGCCTCTGAACTGAAAAGAGCTTTCTCTATAACAAAAATACAAATGTAGAGTAACATTAATTTTGAATTAAAGAAATTATAGTCATTATGTTAAAAGAGATTTGTTCAACCTGTGAGCTTTCATCTGAATGCCTAGACAGCTTGGAAGTACTTGTGAAACCTTGAGTAGAACCACTTTTTGTTAAGGTACAGGTTTCTGTACTTAACTGAGTGCATGTGTTCCCTTCTAATAGTCTATCTGAGATAKATATCTAATAGTTTATCTGAGATATCTAATCTAGAAACTTTAATGTAGAGTGCTTGCAGACATACAAGAACTTCAGTGAAGGTCACTTTAAAATCTTCTAAGTAGCTGGTCAAATAATGGGTGGTTTTCCTGATAAAGACTAATAATTCTACGTGTGACAGGTGGCACTTAAAACTTTTGAAAAATTCAGAAATTCATTTTGTTTTGAATTATTGCTTTTGTGAGGGAAGAATAGTGCCCTCAAGAATTCTGCAAACTCCTGCTTTTATAAAAATCCTTGTCGCAGCAGAAAGCAAGTTTGAACCAGAGTGTTCTGAATTCTCCACTCTTCATTAGACAGGCTTGAAACTTATTCACTATGAATATATAAATGCTAAGGACTCTATTTAGGTAAAATACCAAATGGACACAAAAATGAGCTGAGGAGCAAAGTGGTATTTTTACTTCCTCTCCCCGCAGTATTTCAGATAGTATTTCTGATAGTATTTAGCGTTAACAAATCTGAATGACATTGTAAGACAGGGACGTACACATTAAGCATGTCCTAGTCTCTAGCAGTCCTACTTTCCAACTATAATGTCATTCTCTTCAAACATATGATATCTGTGTAGAAATGCTGACAGACTTGGCATTTTAGATATGTTTGCTCTACACTAGTACTAGAAGAGGAAAGTTTTTGTTCACCACTGAACTCGGTGTGAACATACATAACTCTGATATATAGACAAATATATTTTCAATACRCAAAATGCTCTTACTTCTGCAAAATCACTCTTTCCAGAAGAGTTCCATTTTGTTGTTATTGATTTTGTATGCACAGAATGAATATTATTATGAAATTTTATGATGGTATTAGATCTGAAGCTACAGTATGTGGTTTCTCCATTACCAGTGCTGTAAAAAGGCTGCATGTGTCCTGAGAATATGCATTTTTATTTGTAGTTCAGTTGAACTAAAGCACTGTAATATATCTGTCTGTAGAGTCACTGAAGTAAACAGAGTTTACAGGAACATGTCCTGAGTTTGCATATCCAGGTAGGCCAGATTAAAAATCTAATAATATTTTTAACTCTAATAATTGGTTAACTACAAAGTTAAGCATTATATTTATTTTGCTTTTTAACATGAAGAATGGCTGTGAAGGAATGACAGATTAAAGAACAAAATTTACATAATTATTAAATAAATAAACACCTGCATTTCACGTCATATGTAGAGGTATCTTATATTCTAGAGTACCTAAAATGTCTACTGGGAAAAAGATGCCTAATTACAGGAATAAGATAAGTTTAATACATACTCTATTAGAAAATGAGCTACAATGTACTGTAGAAAGTGGAATAAAAGTGAATATATTAGACTGTATTCAGCAATATAGAAATATAAATGTTGCAAGGAGACATCTACAGAGAAGTTCTAGGAGTATTTGAAGTTCTATGGCAGTCTTTGAACTTCTGTAGAGTACACAGTCTCAGACATAAAAATAGCTTTCCGTGAAGCATTGTAATATTTAAATACTTCATAAGTGTGATTTGCTTTCAAGAATGCTTTCATCTTAGTATACACTTCATTTTTGTTGCTTCTTCATCTTATTTCTAGTCTGTAACTCAAAGATATGAAATCTAAATTTAAGTGTCACTCTGAAGAATGAAGTCTGTGGCACCGAACTTCTCTGTATCATAAGTTCCAAAGGTCTGATCTGAGGTTCTAATTGATATCTTCCTTAGTCATAGCTTATAGAGTCCTAAGTTTTTCAAAACTGCTGTCTGTCTTATTTGATATATTAGTTAAAATAGCTTACCTTTACTCTGTACTCTGCCCCTGGAAGTTGTAATGATCTCGTGATGTTTGCTTAAGGTGAACTCTAATGGTTTTGCAATTAAAATATGAGTTCTTTACAAGACATTAAAGCTGTCTTCTTTTTATTATAGCAAAGTCAAGTTCTTAAAACAGTAATTGATATTAAAACTTGAGCCATTTTGTTATATCATTCAATAGCTACTGGCTTGTTCTGACTGTACTTGCATGCTACTCGATAAGTCAGTTGATTGTGGTAGTGTAAGAATAATAGCTTGACATGAAGGATTGATATCAGCCCCTGATTCTTCTATTCTTCTACTGTTCAAGGTAATCAATTTTATGGAAATGGTGATACAGTCTTTAAAGAAAATTCTGTTCCTGACTATCTGGTATTTGTGCTATTCTTTCTTTAGCCTGTGTATATTTAAGACAGAGGCATTTGCATATCTATTGACCCAAAGCTTGCCTTTTTATTTAATATCCTGTGGTTTTTAATAAAGAAAATTTATCTGAAGAACATAGTTGGCTCAGTCTCCAAAAGGAAGTATGCCAAATACTCTTAAATACTCTTTTAAAAAGTCAATTTAAAAGTCATTAATGAAGACCAAAGGCAGAAAGGAAGGCTCTTATTTACCTTAGTACTGTCATTGTTAACTAGACAATTATTGTTAAATATTAGTAGCTGAAAAATCTGAATGTGACTACTGATATATATCCAGACTTTAAGATATTCTTCCTCCCTTCTCCCTGCATGTGTGAATTTCTCAGACTTTCATGGATTTTAGTCAGGCACCTTGCATTTGGTCATGCCAAGATACTGAAAATATTTTATCCTATCTGACATGAGAAAGGAGACTGTCTGTGCCTTGCAGCTCAAGTATGACAACATGCAGTACAGGTGTGGTAAAGGACGTGTTTTGGACTAAAATCACAGTGCAGGTAGCTAACCATATGTATGCCAGCAGGGGAAAATGAGGAAGTGTTGGATTACTATTGGTTTTGAAAAGAGTCTAATCTAACTATAAACCTAAGTAGAAAAATAATTATTTTAAGCTTTAGGTTCTCTTCATGTGTTTCTGGAGGTGGTTTCAGAATCTGATTACTAGAAGCTTCTGACTTTTAAAACAATTGTATTTATGCCTAGTCTATACTTTAGAGCTCTAAAATTGATCTTGCACACATTTCCCCTCCTCTCCTTCCCCCCCTTTACCTTCATCATTAACAAGGTAGGCCAGTTGGATTTTAAAGTATGAAATTATTTTGCCTCCAACTTCTGTTAAGAAAGCATTCTTAAGCATGCTGAGGTATAATGGGAATGTGAGAATTACCGTACACCTATTAAAGCCAGGTTTTTCCCCAAGATATGGTTTTGTGCTTCACATGTAAAAAAAGAGGGAAAACTTCTAAAAGTCTGTGATGAAAAGAGCAAATATGCATGCTAACTTTTTTCAAAAGTGTTTCTCTAATTTTATTGAAAGTATTTTTGTAGTGAAGTAGGATACTGTTTTGCTTGTCATAGGCTCTTGAGTGGAACACTTTTGACCAAATGACAATCATTTCTAATTCAAAAGCTAGTAGTATACATTCATATGTTTATTACAGGGAAAACTCTTCAGTTCAGAAGCAAAGTGATCATTGTTTGGTAGTTTCCTAAACTTTCATCTGAAGAACAGAGGTCCCATAGGCATCCTTCTACTGTCTCTACTCAAATCTGACAAAAGAAGAGCTATTTTATGTTAGAAATGGAAAATGTGTTCTTCTGAAACACTTTCACTGTTTTGAAATAATAAAATGCTCAAAACTCAAATATTTAGCAAGAAAGAATCAGGAGAAAGGCACTAAACTCCAAATTTATGAAAATGCTGTTGTATTGCAACTGTAAGTAGTACAATGTCTTACACTACTAATTAATTTTACCTTTATTTAGATTTTGCAGTGGATTACCTGCATAACTCTTGGTCTCTTAGAACAATAAAGAGATCAGAATAGCCTAGTTAAATAAGACCTAATTCAAAGAGCCCTTCTTCAATGAAAAGAAGCTAGTAATTCCCAAATAGCATTATTTCCCTGTGGAAAACATTAAAATGGCAATTCAGGTATATAATATTAATATACAATATATTAATATATAGTATTAAATATAATAAAATATAATAAAAATTGAAGAATGAAATTCAGCAAAGAAAAAGTGGTTGGAGACATTGACCTAGGAGGACATGCAGGCTATCAATATTAATATACATAAATACACTTGAGAAGCCAGAAGAAAAGCACATCAATAACCACTCCTTAACTGCAGTAGTACTTTCTAATATCAGAAGTGTGTCCTAAAATCTGTTAAAAAGCCTCTAGTAAGAAAAATTAGAACTCAGATAGTACTGTTTATCTAATTTTTTTTTAAACTCTACAGTATATTTATTTTCTTGCACTGATAACTATTTTCAGACTAGCAAGAATCAAGTACAAGGTTCAGCTGAATAAAGGGACAACTGTCTTACAACCTGCTATCCACCTACTGACACTGTAATAAATTAGCAAGCATACTTCCATACTTCCTAAGTCATTCAATGAACAAGTTGGAAGAACAAATTACCTGACATCTGCATCCTGAGGGAAATACTCAGAGAATGTCAACAGTCAAACTGAACTGCTAGATTTGGGAGGTGGTGATACACCTTAGAAATCGATCACTTTACGTTAAATGGAAATTTAAGACAAACTAGCAATGGCATTAAAAAGGTGCTTTAGTATTAAACTGGAATTTATACTAGAACCTTTTTTAAAAAATGGAGACATAGTTTAACAAGAGTCTGCAAAAGATTTTTCCACCAGTAGGCCTTGTTTAAACAAGGTTTGGATCAATTTTTTTAAGGTCATCATAGATCTCAGCTTTCCTTGACTTCTTAATTAGTATCTCTCTAAATCAACCACAAGTCTTGAGACTCTGCATTTATCATTTTAAATGCAATAGCCTGTGAGTGCAACATATCCTTTCTCTCAGCTATGTCACACAAGGTCCTGTCAAGACCACTGTTTCCTGCTGCTTTATGTAGGTCACTTCACAAGCAGCACATTCAGACCATCAGGTCACAAAGGTGATAGAGCTATAGAGCTGTATTATTAACAGAGGAAATGCACAGCACACGTCTTTGGGGGTAACTAAGAGGTCTTTTCCACAAAACAGTTTTATTTACCTTCTTCATTTTCTTGTACCAAAGAAAGAATATATATGAAGACACATGTTCAACATTGTGCCTGGGTGGTGGAGTAGGCAGAACAAAACAGCCTCAATTCCCCATCTCTTCAAAAAAAAGAGCCTAACACAGCTGTGGCAACCTTTCTCTTCATTTCAGTGTAACAATACCAGAAGCAAGAGGATCTGAACATCACCATATTCCCCTGGTTCACAAACTTGGTTCACAAACCTCAGAAGATAGCACAGAAGAAGCAATATCTTTTCAGAGGGTATGAGAGGGAAGGGGGTTAATACTGCTTAAACCATTTCCCCCAGCTATTGAATTAGGTACTCCATCTGCTAAGCTATTCTGTCAGCCTAGGTACATGGGTATATCCTGCTGCATTTCTTGCTGTAATAGTGCCAGCTTGCTGATATTGGATTATGTAATGTAGCACTATTTCTTACAGAAAAATAAAATCTACTCTGTAAACCACTCAAGAAGGGAACATGTATCATGCATCTCAGTATTTTAAAGATGCAGGATGCTTTTCTAGCTATCTTGCTAAAGTGAAGAGAATAACACAGATTTTCTTCCCCTTTTCTATTCATCTTTCATACAATCATATATTCTAGTTTGACTGGTAAAAAGTAGGCTATTTCTGCACTTCAGAGACTGACAGAACAGAAATACACAGAAATATCAATTATAACCTCAGTTTTGTCAGTAGAGTTCACTGCTTGCAWATGACCACTAAATGTAACAAATGCAAGTTTATCCAAGTAGGCTGGAAGCAGATACTGCAGAAAAAAAGTATTCTGATTTATTTTGGCATCACTCAGAATATTCAGCAGAGGGTAAAATACCTTCCAAAATATGCCTTCACAGTTATCTATAAATACCCTTCTGCTCAGCTATCTCTCTAAATATGTTAATAAGGAAACAAAACTGAACTGAGATAAATAAATCCGATTCACTTTGCAACTCATGAATAGAGCTACACACAAGCAGCATTCTTGAACATTTACTCTAAATAAAATGATTCTGATTTATGAAATTAAGTCCAGAGAAGTCTGGATTTCTTTTTAACCACTGATATACCTTTTCAGTTCTTCCACTCTTCAAGCTTTTCCACAGTCAAGGACAGAATTATTGTGGGACTACTGCATTTATCCCAAATTTTAGACATGTGTGGAACAAAGGGTAGACTAGCATACATTTTCACATAAAAATTCTATTAGATTTAATATTTCTGCTACAGAAATATATATGCCTTAAAAAAAGCAAGTTGTGTTTAGCTWTATTGACATGTAGAAAGGCAAGAATGTGCACCATACTATTACCAAAACGAATCCTTCCACTCAAAGTCTTAGCAATAAGCACTGAATTTAAATTTATATTGATCCAGTGCTTTCTTGAAGCACTTCTTTTGATRCTCACCTGATGGAAATCTGTAGCCAGACTAACAAGACTATGCAGAAGCAATTAATACATATATTTTAAAAGCAAAAGAGTAAGGCTACAAACCAGATGACCATTTTGTTTAAGCTTCTACATTCTACTTGATATGATTATGACAATAAAACATAAGTATGACGACACAACTTTGGTGTTCATTAGCTGCTGTGACTCATGATACATCTTTTTAGGTCACAGGAATAATTTATTTGTCACATACTTCCTTGAAATTCCTTCACCAAGTAGTATTATTGATTCAAATTTACATTTAAAGAATACCAGAATAGAGATATTTGTCATCATCTAGGTCAAATTATTATTAAACAACTATATACAACATGTCTGTATATGTAGCCTATATAGTGTGTATTATAATATCCGTTAAAGTCAGTGATGTTACTATGCAATTATTGACTTAATATCTAAACTCCAACAAGTCAAACACTGAGAAAAGAAACGTATCACTCTTCAGTCTCTGAGGCACTTAGAAGGTTCCAAAACTACTTCCCTCCTCTGAGATCAAAGTCAACTAGTGGGTAAAAAGATGACAAGGGTAAAAATAGGACAAAAAGAAAGAAAAAACACTTGAAAGAATAAAAAAGTATTCTAAATATATTCATTACAAATACAAAATCACTACAAGCATTTAACAAATATTGGGAGGTCTTATGTATATATTGTATTATTGAGGTCTTATGTATATATTTAGTAAAATGAAAGATACACAACTATCTCACAAGTCACTTTCTTCAAAGATATCAAAAAAATGCTGAGTTTATAAATCAAATTTCTCCATAAGCAGCAAAGCTGTATTTTTCCAAATACAACTATTAGCTCATTTAAAAATAAAAGAACAATCTTAGACTATAGAAACAGTTGTTTAAAACTGTCACCAGAACAACCCCCTCTCAATTCTGCTGGACACCTAGAAAATATTTGTGAATCACTTAGAACCTAAAGATCTGAAAAACTTTTATAGTGCAACACAGCAAAATGACTACAAAGGAAATACATGGTTGAGCGTTAATGAAGAAATAGCTCTYCTTTAGCATTTTACAAATACTTCATTTTTATGTAGATGAAGGTTCTCTGAAACACACCAGGAAACATTTTAGTGTTTACTTTGAATGAAAGCTTCAATAATCTTCAAAAAACAAATAGGAAAGTAATGTCTCAAATTATAATACTGAAGTCAAGCCATCAACCTAAATTTTTGTCAGGCACAGTAGGATAGGGAGGACTTTACTGTAAAGATGAGAGCTTATGAATCACAGTAGCCATTCTGTATAAGGAGAGAGGCAAAAGGATGAAGCAGCAAGTAATAAGTGGTCATAATGGGTGCTACACATCTAGTATTTCCAATAGATCTATAGACCTTGCAGCTTTGCAACACATGGCTGGCACCTGAGAAACTTTGTAGTGACAGCTTTATTTGTTTTCAGTAAGTTTTGCTAGGCTTTAATAAATATTCACTGAATTGATTTTCTTTTTATATGCTCTGCCACCCATTTTTACAAGAAAAACTCCCCACAGCTATGGTCTAAACCATAGTGTCACTTTAGTTAAAGTAGATTTTTCTTGTAGCTGGAAGAGGAAAAATACTGCTCATATAAAACATTTTAAGATAAGCTCACTGTTACCAGACACACACAGCCTGCAGAAATATAGCTGGTTTGAATTAATTACTTTTAATTAAAAACATAAATCAATTCTTTTCAAGTATGGAAATACTCTCCTTTTACCCAAAAGGCCTACACAAATATGGCCTGATGGATATTATATGAACCTTGGAGTTCATAGATAAATATATGCTGTGCTGATTGCACATGCATTTTATACTAAAGCAGCTGCAGAATTACTGAATGAATCAAGATTAAAAAGCATGTGCTCTGGCATCTTTTATTAGTAATACAAAGGAATACAGATTTTTACTTACATTGTCACTCATAAACTAATCCAACAGTTTGACAGGAAGATACAAATATWATGCGTTTGAGCTTCTCATTGCAGACAATCATCTTTGGCATACTTAGAATCACCTTTACTTTATGGCAAAGTAAAATAAGAGACACACACCAGGGTGCATGCCAAAAAGCTATACCTTGACACCAACTTTAGTTAATTTGAAAAAAATCTACACTAGCCTCCCCTGTGTTACCTCCACTTCTTCAAAGAAACCAGAGAGATGTAAAGTGACCATCAAGTATAGTGGAGTCTGCAGATAAACTTCATATATAAATAGCAAACACTTGTTGTTTCACTAAATCTGAAAACTTGTTCACTTTTATTAAAAATTCAGATGCAGACTTTGTTCAGAAAAGCAAGAGAAATATTTTTAAAGACTAATGTAAGTGAAGAAAATAGCCTTTAGCAGTAACTGTTTAAGGGAAACTGRCTGTTTCACAAATAGCTTCCCTTATAAAGAGAAAAATCCACAAGGCTCCTGCTGTAACATAACAGAATTCTATCTCAGAGGAGAAAAGACATTAAAAACACTGTTAGAGACCACCGGATAAACATTTGCTTAAATATGCCTTTATGAGCAATGTAAACCAAAAGCCTAATATGAAGAAAGTTATATGCAAGCCTTGTCTGACCATTCAATCTCAATGCTTTTGGGCAGTCACAGTCTTAGTGCTGAGATAATCCAGGCCCCTGGATGTGTCATGGTTTAACTGGGCTTCTCTCAATATGTCTGGAGATTTGTTTTAGCTAGTAGCAGCAGTTATGACCAGTGGACCAATTATGACGAATTAGATCCATTGATCTAATGATCAATTCTAGCATTGGATTAACTGGTTAAAGTGATGTGGCAGGACACATGCATACCTGGCAACAGACAGCAATATCAACTGTGACTGCAGAATAAAAACACAGAGTATCATGGTATTTCACCATAGCAGAGGCCTTGAAAGCACAGGAACAGAGCTGCAGGCAGCTCCATGATCAGTTCTGCTCAGAGAAACGCAGTCTTGAGAGCTGGGTAACATGAGTTCTAGGGAAAACAAATATCTAGCATGTTTGTGTGTATGCATACATATATATGTATAAAATACATGAAACATCATATGCAGTAAATTTGGACATCAAGTGAAACTGCAAGCCAGTGAAGTGCAAGCTGTAATCAGTTCTAGCAAGTGTATAAAAATGACCTTAAACAGAATTTAGTGTGATGAATTAAAAAYCAACCAGCATCAAACTGTCCTGGCAAAGGCCGCCGAATACTGACACCACACACTGCACTCTAAACTCAACCCTACCCAAAGACCTCAAACTTGCACCCCAAAGGAGCAATAAAAGGGTAAGCAAAACCCCACAGAAGGGGGAAAATATTTGTAAGCACACATACTAGCATTGTGTTAGTATCATTGCTAGTGAACTAACAATTCCTTAATTAGGCTGCCACTCTACTGACAGTTAACAGTAAATTCTCAGCTTCAATTAATATACTTTCTGTTTTGGGATGCAATAGCTTGTTGTGAATTCAAGCAACCTACCCAGGAACTTGATAGAAAAATAATTAAATAAATAAATAAGCTTAGATAATGCTTAGATTCATAGACTATTTTTTTTTTTTTGGAAAATAACTTGCACTGAATCTTTCTCAATCCATATCATATTCAAATATACTGTCCTAAAGAATTTTACATGCTGCAAGTATAATTTAACACACACTGTGAAATTTCAAATCTGTAGATTTTAATTATGGGCTTTTATTTTTAAAATGGATACATTCAGTGAGCTACAGATAATCTCCCCCTCCAAAACAGCAGAACTAAAATAAAGTTATTCAAATGCATATACCCTTCTCTCCCAGAGAGCGAGTACTCCAACTGCTAATTATAGTAGTACTCAATATGTGCACATTTCTATTAGGCTCCTTATCTATTGTTTGCAAACACAATGAGCAGTAACTAATGAAAGCAAAGCAGAAGTGAACAAATTAATATCCACTAGAGATTATTTCTTACAGTCTCAGTCAGTCCATTGATGAAGTCACAACTATAACGAGCCAATCTACTAATCAAAGTGAGAATTGTATAGAAAGAAAAAACAGCTACAGTGAAGACTGGATGTTTGTCCACATGTGCTATTTTAGGAGACAACTTAAGAAGCAAAAGCCATCAAAACACTAGAATATTAGAAGTGAAAAAAGGTGCTCAAGCATGAAAACTTAAAACTCTCCAGTTTTGATTTTATCCATATAGTTACTGGCATGAGATAAACCTTTGTCTGATCCAGTTCAGCTTTTAAGACCTAGACAAATTCAGTTCCATTCTGAATAAAGCTATTTTTATTGCACAAAGCCATCTCTGTCTTAGTAGATGTTCTTCCTAAAAGTAAGGTTTGATGAATTTTTTTTTTCCTTAGAGGCATTATTTTCTTCACTGGCCAGTGAAGAATATTAGCATTCCTAATTCATGATCAAGCAATCCAATTTGTTTAGTAGTAGTCAAGTGCCTAGTAGTGGAATTCTGGGTGGGATAATGAATTCAAGTATAGTAAGAACCATTTTCCTCTGATACATAATTGAAAAATCATAGCATGGGGGAACAGAAGGTTGCTAAAGTCATTTGCTCAAGTCAAAATTTCAAAATATGAACTCCAGTATTCAAAATGAAATGGCATTAACAAAACAGTATTTTACATCCTCACCACTGAATTGCTACCTCAGCAGAAGCAGCTTGATACTAAAGTAAATCCTTGCATCATTTCACAATTTTTTTTCTTCAGATTACGCACACACACACATATGTGTGCATCAAAATACAGCAGCTCCTATCACAAAACTGTATCCACATTCCCATGGTCCACTTACCACACACAGAGCACTTGTTGGAATCAAAGTCTGAACTACTAAAAGTAAAATAAAAATAAAATCAGTACTCAAAGATTTTCACTTTTTAATTTTAGTAAGATAACTTGTTTCCATATTGGCAATCTCTATTCAACTTAAAATATCCTAATTTCACAGGTTTTAATTTCAAATTTTACTCATAGTTAATGCTTAATGTATTTAATGAATTAGCATCCTGGAATTGTGCCAGCTATAAACTGTTTTGAGATGTGCAAGATAGATAAAAAAATCAGATGTTTCTAAACAAACTATTTTTCAACATCTGTGCTTATATGATTTCTATAAACCAGCATATTTTCACACTTTCGACCAGTACTTAAGAAACTTCTAAAATTTCCATTCTTTAACTGCTACTAATATTCCTGAAAATTATTAAGTCATTTTCAGAAGAAAGCTCCCAAACACCTTCTCAAACTACTCAGTCATGCTCATCATACTCCTATTTCCCTAATTTTATCCAGCTTCATCTTTATGAAATCCAAAACATTAGACCTTTTAACTTAACATGCTATTTCAGCAGATTCAACTGCTTACCTCTTCAAGGCACAATTTACCAGCTTAACTAGTTTTCAAGTCACTTATCATCACAATCATACTACACCCAAGACCACATAATCCCTGCTTCTCCCAGTGTTCAACTGAAACAGATTGTCAACTACTAGACTACTATTTTTATCATTATAGGCGCTTTCTTATATTTATCCCCCTTGCCTTTCTTCACATGAAGTCAGCTCTTTTATCAAAAGGTTGTATTCTGAGAACGTGCCTTCTTCATGTAACTACTTCTCCATTAACTGAAGTTATCTCTTTCTGATCAGCTAATCTAGGTCAGATGAGGACAGCCACACCTCATGAGCTACACAGACTGATGCTGTTACAGGAGAACCCTGAGATCTATTCCTCTTATTAGGCCAAGTAATTCAAATTAAGCAATGTACTGTAGAGGAGTTCTACAGTATTCATGACATTTGAGTTACAGACAACCTCTAAGCTGCAGCATTAACTTTGCAGGCATCCTATGCTATTTTAGCATTGGCATTCCTTCCTCTCCCCTAAGATATTCCCAAAAGCCATTTCTGAACAGTCTGAAAAATCTGAAGATCTAGCACAGATGCCTCATCCCTTATCAATTTCTTCAGAGTACTTCACAACACTAAAAATAGCCCACAGAATCTCAGCTAAGACAAACTGTCTTGCCATCAGCCACAGACTGTAACCAGAACTGTGTTACTTTTCCTAAATTTAGAGAATTATATTTTAAAAAGGACAGCAAATCTCTCTGAGCATATCTCCATGGTGCAAGACAGTCTTCAGTAAAAATTCTTATCTAGCTTAAAGTAAATAAGCAGTAAAACTACACAACACAGTGGGAAAACATTGTGTTATATCCTAGAAGATGTGCAACTGCCTTAATATGGTGCTATGTTTGAACTAACGCAAGTCCTGCACATCAGGATCACCAATTAGTACACATGCAGTGCCATGAACATTGGATTGCACTGCCTCTGGCTCCCTAGCTAGCTCATTTGCAATTAGATGAAACATCTCTTCATGATATTAAATTATACACAAGTCACCCTCAAGAAAGGAAGAATGATCTGGCATACCAAGTCAAGTGCTATTACTGTAACAGTGCATGCTAAGGAAGACAGACCCACAGAGAGTCGTTTCCATATCTTCCGTGTAAGGAAAAGGGACTAGCAAGCTGGTTACACTGTGCTTACAAAAGACAAGAGAGGTTAAAATGTAAACTCAGGAGACTATTTAAGAGTACAACCTTGCAGCCTTAAAAAAATATTTGCATCTGTTCTGAACAGATAAGTCTCCTCTACAGAACAGCAGTCTGATTTAATTAAGGCACTTTTTTTTGTCCAAGAACAACCTGGAGTTCTCTCTTAACAACTATATGTATTACCGTACAACACATTTTTTTCTGTGACAGTTATCCTTGTTCACAAGTAGGCCAAGGTCAAAAAGGTGCATTGCTTGTGTATCTCCAGTTTGAGTGCCYGACAAAAAGCCAACACTTTTGATCTGTAACATTTCTTATAACATGACAGAACTAAGAGACAGGTTTTGCATGTGTAGTCAGGTAGTCCTACCTTTTACAATGTTTAGAACTGTCACAAAAGTGTATAGAACCAAATTTTAGTAAGTATAGCAAGAAAGAGAAAAATAAAATGTGTTTTTCTGGCTGAATAAAATCAACCACAAAAAGCCACAGCACACATGGTCCTTTTTGGAACAGCACTTGAAAATGCTACACAAAGAAAACTTGAGATTTAGTCTTGTGATGTTCCTCATCCCACATTCAGTATCATAGTCTGAACAATATCTGTCATCCAGGTAACATAAGGCAAATAAATGATCAGAAGCATTTCCTCTCTCTCCACTGCCGAAACATGTAATGTTATTCTGAGCAGCTAGTATGACAGCCACCAACATGTTAGAATGGGTAGCCTGAAAGTCGTACACAGCTTGAGGACAAGCAGCCTGAAGTAGGACACCATGAACTTGACCGATAAAGCTCTCTCCTAAAATGAGGAAAGTTTGAATTCAACTCTGCAAAATTCTTTTGAATTAATTCTTCGTTGAATGGATAACATCTGTTTGTTTTTAATTTACCATTTAAAACCTTTCCCCCATTTTTCCTTGCTCAGATATGGTTAAGCAGCTGGACAGCCACTTGCCTGGTCACCACTTCCCTAAGCATGTGGCACCTCTAGAGGGCAGCCTGTGCTGTGGGGAGAGAAAACTCTCATAAATAGGTTGCAAGGAAGGACAGCAAGCAATAGCCTCTCCCCAGAGAATGCAAAGGGAATAGAACCCAAAGCCAAGTTTTTTTCAGCTGATGAAAAGAAACCTGGAGACTGCACAGAGATGTTCCAAATATTAACTAAAAGTCAATAGAATAATGAATTACCAACACAAAGAAATTAAAGTTGACGTGTCTGAGAAAGTTGTACATGTCCTCTCCTTCCCTCGCTCACCACAACTCTTAGAAAAAAAACAAAAACACCACACATGCTTTTTCTTAAATTTGTCTTCAGTTATTGAAAGGGAAATGGGTGAAARACAACTTTACAAGACAGATTAGCGAGCAGGACTTGTTTCAATGCCTTAACCATGTAATCTGACCAGGTCATCAGTACTTCTAGGCTCTGGATGACTACCAAAATTCCCTCGATATTGGGAAAGGTGACCACTGGATTTACCCTGCATACAAATAATTAACTCAAAAAAAATAAAATTTCTTGACAAGTATAAGTCCACTGAAAGTCACTTCATAGATTTTACAGACAATTTAGGCAATAWAAATACAGGGGAGAATTACAAGCACATCTCTTCTTGATAATGTAATAAGCATTACCTACTTACAGATACTTGTAGATAGCATGATACACTACATATTCATTTAACATACAGACACAGGAGTTTTCTTTCTGGTAATAAAGTTGCATTTCTTATTTGAGAGCTCTCTTGAGCTGAGAAAACTCAGCTTTTCCTAGAGTCAGCCTGAGAACTTACTGAAGGGATTAATTGCCATACTTGCAAAAGGTCCCAGAGAAACTTGATACAGAAGTATGTCTGTTCAGAAAGCACATTAACACTACAAGAAAATAAATTATCAGCATTACAGGTAATCTAATTTCTTTCACTTGTAAATTACTGTAGTCAAAGCAATCATATCACATGCAGTAGAAAAATTCTTGCTTCCAGAAAGATTTCTGTCAAGTGGCTAACAAAGTAATTTTGAGATTCTTAAGGCTTTCAAGATACAAGGCAACTGGTAGAACTGAAAAGAATAGAGTGATTAAGTCTTTAATTTATGTCAGCATAATGAACAGGAATATAAAAGTTACAATTCTTTTATTATAACAGCTACAGAGCTTTGRGCCTATTTCTATATATTTCAGTTCTAATTACCTTTGAGCAATTAGTAAAGATAATCTATCACAGTATAAAGCAATACAGTTTTAAGTGCACTTTGTCAAATGAAAATCATGAATATTCAAATCACACTTTCTTTAATCAGACAAAATAATGACAAAACAGTGTCACTTTAAAAAGGGAACTTTTATTCAGCAGCTGCATTTTTTTTAAAGTAACAATATCCTTCAGGAATATGCGAATTGCATTGCATTCACAGTGTTCCAATTTTGTGAAAAGATACCAAGYACAGCTCTACTACAGAAATTCAAAGAGTTGTTACATGTTACTACACTGCAGGCTTTTAAGAAGAGATTTGGGCAAGACACTGATTGTTTCACAAGTAGAAATATTTCAGTCTCCACTACTGCAGTCTCTGTTCTACCACTGAGAAGATTAATTATGTGTATATGGTGTAAATGTTATCTAATCTTTTCCTATTGCATAGGGAAATAAACAGTTTATCCTGTAGTCTTAACTGTTCAATTCTGTTAATTTTATTTGTCATCTATTAACACCAGATAAATAAGACAAGAATAAGTTAATATTACTACAATTTCCTGTCCTAAATACTTAATATTAAGATGATTAAATTATTTGGTACTTCAATATTGCATATTTAGTTTAAGTGCAGGTTTGCAAATCAACACCAAAAATGATCAAGACAAACTGAAAAAAAGGTAAAGCTGTACATAAAAATAAGGTCAAAACAAACTTCTAACTTTTAGACAGTTCTTGCTTTTACTCYAAGCTGTTTGTTTTACTTAATATTTGCTTTCACCTCCACACACTCTGAATGGCCTAAATTAAAAAAGCCTGACACCTATTGCACCTCAGTTCTCTTCAATTCCAGAAGCAGAGCACTTAGTAGGGAAACCCTGTTCCATTTTAACACAGAAGGTGCTCCTGCATCTGTTAAAGCTCTCTGAGTATCTAAAACTCAAGTGAAATATTAAGAGTTCAGGTTAAAAAAATAGAATCTGATTTCTCTTTGAGTGTTATAACAAAATAAGTTACAATATGATAATAAACTAAATATAATTTACATACATATGTAGCTATCTAATAGGCTAGGACAACCTCTCTTACACAAACTCTCTCCTTAAGAAGACAGCAGCAAATAAATAAACCACACTTTGTACTAACTTTAATAAAAGGGCATTAGAAGGGGGCAGACATCTGAAAGTGTCCTCAACCATCAGTCTCTAGACTATCTGAAAAAGTTAAAAAAAAAAAAAAAAAATCAAATCTGTTACTAAACCAATATAGTTATTCAAAAAAATATGGAGATACTAGTGTGAAGACAAAAAGAGACCAAAGGTAAACAAATGCCAGAAGGCCTTTCTATTTCACCAGTTAATTCACTCCTCTGGGCAATCCTCCAATTTTTCACAAACACTTTAGCATGGAATAAAGAGCTACTTTCTGGATCTGAAACTCAGCGAATGCCCATCAAAATAACAATAACCTGGGAATCACAGTATTTCTCAGAAACACAAGCTAGAGTTCTTCAAGCTGGGAGGGAAAATAAATCTTAGCCTCTTCTAGTCAGTGCAGTAGCTGCTTAGAAAGATAGAGATTTATTGCTATCACTGCTTGCTAATAAAAGAACAGTCAAACAAGACAGGACAAGTGGAGGTAGAAATCAGATGATAACATTATAGGCCATGTTTCACCATGTCTCTGTCCACCTACCCTGTCTCGATAGATAGAGGAGACTGACCCCTCAAARAGCTGTGAAAAAGTTCTGGTGATCTTAAGATATTGGCATTTTTTTCTGAGGAGGCCAGTACTTCCTGCTCTACTGACTTGTTGTGATACAGCCCAATAACATCTTTTCATGTACATGACTTGTCTTTAATCACTGTGCTCCAACAGCAAATTACTTTAGATTCCTACCTACCAGGACTTCCTACCATTTAGATAAAAACTTACAAGTTAATAAAGATCTATTACAATTATTTCTATAAAGTTAATAAAATGTAAAGTTATTAAGATGTATTAGATTCAGCATTATTCCTTATTAAAGTTGATCACTGCTTTTGCAGAAATTTGTTGATATTTAACAAATACAAATAGCATCTTATATCTTAACTGAAATTGTATTTGATTATAAACAAGCTGTAACAATATTCAGCAGGGCAGTAGCCCCTGTTCTGTTGTTAATATTGCCTTATTTAGGCATCAGAGATGAGTAATTTACTTGTATGAATCTCTAATGCAAGATTTTAAAATGAACAATTTTATGGCTAAATCCGTTTTACAAAATGGCAGTACAGTAATGTTATTCAATRTTTTTCAGCCAGTACATGCATCGTGAAACACTTCCACTTGAAAGTTAGCCGTTCCTTCTGCTTTCCTTCTCTCTCCCCATATGCTGCACAATTTTCTTTTCAAGTAATGACTCCTCTGCAGAAAAGTACTAAAAATGCTTTGCCAAATCTTACAGGCCCTCCTAAATGCAGCAAAGGACCACTAATAACACTGGGAAYTAGAAAACTAATTAATTTCAATAACCATCTTTAAAATATTTTCCTTTTCAAGGAGGCTAGTTCTAATAAAGACAACTATATATCTGAAAGAGAAGCAATGCTTCCTTAAAACCCTTTAAAAAAAACATGGCAATATAAAAGGTGGAAGAAGGGCCAGGCCACGTGGGAACAATATAGGAACATTGTCAGGGAATGCAGGAGTGCGACGAGGAAGGCCAAGGCTTGCTTGGAATTAGAACTAGCGAGGGACGTCAAGGATAACAGGAAGGGATTCTACAAATACATCAGCAGCAAGAGGAAGAGTAGAGAAAATGTCGGTCYGCTGCTGAATGGGGAGGGTGCRTTGGTAACGGAGGATGTGGAGAAGRCAGAGTTACTAAATGCCTTCTTTGCCTYAGTCTTCWCTGCTAGGGCTGGTCCCCAGGAACTACAGAGCCYAGRTAGGGCTGASARCTCTCAAGGGCAGCCCYTWAGYRTCCCAGACACTAGGGAAAWGAGAAGKGACTGGAGAGAGGAAGACTTGCCCCGAGTAGAGGAAGATTTGGTAAGAGAGCACCTGAGGAAACTCAACACCCACAAATCCATGGGCCCCGATGGGATGCAMYCCAGAGTGCTGCGTGAGCCGGCGGATGTCGTAGCCAAGCCGCTCTCCATCATCTTGGAAAGGTCCTGGAGAGTGGGGGAGGTGCCGGAGGAYTGGAGGAAAGCCAATGTCACCCCRGTCTTCAAAAAAGGCAAGGAGGAGGATCCGGGCAACTAAAGGCCGGTGAGCCTGACCTCTGTCCCTGGGAAGGTGATGGAGCAGCTCATCCTGGCTGCTGTCT
>PTEX01000130.1:161039-181463 GCA_003342815.1 Eudromia elegans | reverse complement strand
GAGTGAGGAAGATGGGGCTGGCCTCTTCTGAGTGGTGGCCAGTGGTAGAACTAGAGGAAACGGCCACAAATTGAGGCACCAAAAGCTCCACAGGAACTTAAGAAAGAATTTCTTAACAGTGAGGGTGACAGAGCCCTGGAACAGGCTGCCCAGAGAAGTGGTGGAGTCTCCTTCTCTGGAGATCTTCCAAACCTGCCTGGACACCACCCTGTGCCACAYGCTCTAGGAGACCCTGCGTGTGCAGGGGGGTTTGGACTAGATGACCTCTAGAGGTCTCTTCCAACCCTAGCCATTCTATGATTCTATGATTCTATGATAACATGCTGCTAAAGCACGCAGCTTGAGCTTTGCCACAGAAGAGACATTATTACACCTTATTCTGTCACAGAGCAAGCACTCACCTTCTCCACCTCCAGGAAGCATTACTAAGTCCCCTCAYTGAAGCCCAGCATAGCAGAACTCCCCAGCCCAGAGAGAGCTGGTCCAGGTTAGGCTGCAGGCCAGATTTACAGATGCACCAGAGGTAGCAAGGCAAAGCCTCAAAAAGGCTGCAGTGGGCAAAGGCTGGTACTTTTCCAACTGAGTAAGGAATTCTTCCTATTCTATAAACTAGGATAATGAGACTGGAAGAAACCTCAAGATGCTCTGGTCCAACATCCTGCCCTAAACATAGCTAGCTCTGAGGTCAGACCAGGTTGCTCAGGTCTTTTAATCAGTCAGTCTCAAAAATCTCCAAGTCTAGAAACTCTACAGGCTCTAGACATTCCAAAATTCAACTGTTCTCATGGTGAAAAATAATATCCCTTAAARGAGCTGAACCCCATAAACAGATAAGAACTGTCAGAATCTAAAGTATCAGTGCTTAAGTATCAGTACTTCTTGAAGCTAGAAATGTGGGCAAGTTATTTAAAGAAATTAAGGAATTTCAAGCAAGAACAATGAAGAGCTCAAACTCTAAAGGAATTTTCTAAAAGTTTAAAACAAGGAAAGGTTTTAAGATTTAAACTTGTTATGATTGCCTTCATTTACCTTTATTTAATTAGAACTTTATATGCCCTACTTGTAATCAGAGAAGCACAGGGCTTGTTGATAACATGCTCCTTAAAGACCTAATTTATTTTCATGAAGACTGCTAAGAGAATGAACAAAAAGCAATTAAGTATTATCTCTTTTTTTCTGTAATAACCATGAACTTATTAAATGACTAATAGTCAAAGTGTGCAGATGCTACATCCTTTTTAGCATCAATTAATCCTGAACACTTAAAATGCCCAAGTTATTTACAGAACTATAATAAATTTTCACCAGCATGTATAGGCACTCTGACTTTCACATGGAATAGAGTTTCAGTTTCCGCCTCCCCTCCCACCCCCCGCAAAATGTATTACTCCTTACAACAAGCTACCAAGAGCTTTCTTACTGGATTGTAATCATAGTAAGTACCACCTATTTTCAATCACTAGGCTGTGCCTTCAGAAATATTTAAGTGTATTTCAGCTAACTTACTCCCTATCTCGTCACACCAGTTGGAGTAAAAGTGAAAGAACTAAGATAGTTGCAATTACTCAGTAAAGCAGGAAAATAATATCTTAAAGGACATGTAATCAAAAAACTTTTTTTCAACTCAAAGAGAATTGCCTTTAGATTGTTTACTACGTATGCTTTCTAATGGCATAGATTTATTTGTAATGTGAGTGATCAAAGGTATTATAGAAATGGTTAATGATGGTTAGCAGAAAATAGGTTTCTTAATTGTGCTGATATTGATTTTTCCTTAAGATTCTTCATAAAGAAATTAAAGACTACTTCAAAGAATTTTCATCTTTTGCATCTTGACAGTACTGTTGAAACAGGTCATTATGTAGACTATGACAAACAAAAGTCTTCTGTCTTTTCATGTGAATGTGTCACATTCAAACCAACTAAAATAATTCAAACTCAGGAAGTCACATAACGAACAGTTTATTCAGAACTCACTTCACTTCCCATACACTATGATCATCAAATAACTAGATTCAACTCAAGTTGGACTTTGATGCAACAGGCTAACACACAAAGAAATTACAATGTCAGACAAGAACAAAAGATCAGAGAAACTGCCAATTAATTGAATTCAGAAATGATGAGATTATCCCAAGAATTATCTCACATCACCAAGGAGAAAACACATTTTCAGGAAATTTTAATGTTTCAGAGAAAAGGGAAAAATACAGTCAATGAACAAGAAATAGCTATTCTGATTTACTATTCTGATTGACTAATTTCCAGAACAAAAATGTACCTGAATTAAAAATTAATGTTATGTCAGAAGAAATAACTAGTTGATTCTGTGTCTTCTTGCTAATAAAGCTCCATATAATCTATTTTAATTGTCAAAGCATTACATTGATTCACTGCCTTTTGTTAGCCTGATCCATATTAGGAATTATAAGGTTACTACTAATAAAATCTAACAAAATCTTAAAATTAGTTTGTGAAGTATGTTGTATCATATATTTGCAAAGTTGAAGATAAAATTCTACCAGGCTAAATTTGAGATTCTGTCCAAAATCTCAGGACATTGCACAGAAAAACTAAATCTACTAAAAATGCAAGATACGTATCATGCCTTGTGTCTGAAATCCTATATTTTCTTTCATATTTCTTAACCAGATCTCAAAGAATGTCTCAGCTTTATTAATCTCAGTGTGCAATCATGCTGCATGTGTAAAGACTGAAATCTTTAAATAGCCTTCATTATTATGCTAGAACTACCATTGCTGTAAAAAATCTATAGTCTTTTACAGGACCTTGATTGTGCCCTATTAACACTTAGAAAACATCATTTGCTCTCTTTCCTTCCTGTACTTTTCCTTATGCTATTTTTGGAGCTATTTCTTAAGAATTGTGAAGTACATATACTGTTATTAACAATAATCTAAAGAGTGCAGGATAATAAATTGAATTATGCAGGGTTTATTAGAAATTCATGCTGTTAAACATGAGCTCTGGTTTACCAGTTCCAGGAAAGTTTCATATTTATTTTTCAATTTCTAGGTATAAGGATTAGTTCTGTCTATATTCTGTAACATTAAAATTAAAAAAAAAAAGTTAGCATGCTCCCAATTGCTGTGCCTTAGCCTCTATCACATGTACTGGAGAGACATGGATTAATATATCCATGGAAAGTCAGAGTCCACACAGTTCACTCATATTTAATATTTTAAAAAAAACTTCCTATGCTATCTCTTCTGAAGAGTTCTACAGCCTTTTACCAAACCATGGGAGGTGAAAGTACAAGTGGGATTGACACTTGTGAATTCTTCTTTCTAACTATGAGCTTCTCTTATAATAGCACACAGAAATTAGYATTCCTACATGGAGCCCATGTTGTAGCAGACATTTCTATACTTAGACTATATAGCCCTAGGTAGGCTATGAAGGCCTATATTCTTCAAAGGTAGATATGAAATTCATTTTTTGTTATAAATAGCAAAACCAGGACCTGATACATTGAGGAATTACTTTTTTTAGTAATACAACTGGAAATATTTTGAGATGTTCACAGGTGTCCAGGACTTCATGCCTCAGGTATTGAGCTCATTTTATTTTAAAATACTCTTTTTTTTTCAAATGAATATTTCAGTGTTCTTTCCTACACGCTTGCAGAAACTTCCCACTTTATGTATTCATTTATTCAAGGAGGATTGTGCCTAAGTATTGACACCGAATTTGAAATACATCTTTGAAAGTTAACAATAACACAATGGTGGTTATTATTAGGTTTAAGTTTAAATCTGTGATTTGTTACCTTATATTGAATATATTATGCCACCTGACCTGCAAATAAATGTAGAACTAGCCAATTTCTATTGAAATACACTTGCATATAGGGTTGGCATTCTTAATATGATGTAAAATGATCAAAAAATGTATGTTTATTCAACAGTTCAAGTAGCTGCCTCCCAATTTTGATTTACAGAACCTTTTGATAATTAGTATGACTTTAATTTTAGTGTAGAAGACTTTGTACATTTATATTTCACATAGCTTAGAGGATATTCTAACTTCCTTAACTACTTCTACACTTCCATACACAAACTCTGTTGAAAACATATCACAGTGAAATATCTTACTGTAATAGAGCATAGCAGGCTATATTACAATATTACTATATAACATAGAAAACATTCAGAAAGACTGTAAATGAATCTACATTCTGTTATAGCAGAATGCTTTGCCACTGGAAAATATTACTTGACTAAGTCCATAATTTGATGTTTTAGCAAAAAAAGAGAAAGCAAGAAATTACACCTTACAATAGCAACTTCAGAGGATCATACTGAGTAGCTCTACAATCAAAACAGACTGTAGAAGATGTATCTAGATATCCACTGTATTTTCCCAAGTTGGCAATATTCCATTATATAAACTTTAATATACAAATACTATAACAAGACATGGAAATGGCTCAACTGGCTGAGGCACATGCTCTGTTTAACCAGTAATTAGCAGCCAAATCAGGAAAATTAAGTTTTGCTAAAGGGTTCAATTGACATGTTTAACACTACTGCATGATAAAAAGACAGCTATAAAGATTTGAACAGGATTTCTAGACTACATCTTTAGGATTATAGTTTAAGGAAGACAACTTTAACGTAGCTTAAGAATTCAGGAACAACTGGCTTGAAATAGATGCATATTCTCATTTTATCTCATTTTACCTTTGCCACCAGTCCTATTTTAATTTGTAATGTTAACCCATAAAGAAATCCACGGCACGCACCTCTATTTAGACTACTAGGGTAAAAAACATCCACTCAGAGAATGTAGAAATTCTAAAAGTTAGGTTTCAGAAGCTAGCCTTAAAATTATCCAACTAATGTTTCAAAAAGCCTGGAATGTATCAAACTTTTATACGCAACCTCTGTTGTTGTATACCTAGTAATATACTTTAGTTTTATTACCTGCATGTCAGTAATTAGTCATTGACTAATTAATCTAGTAGCTATGACATTAAATGCCTTTAGAATTTATCCAGCCAATTCTGCCCCTGTTCTAATCACTGAATTTAAATAAATCCTGTCACTTTACCATGTCTAAGTTTCCAATCCTGCAAAACATAGTAATTGTTTCTCTGAAAAAGCGGGTGCAAAGGTAGAGTTACATGAACTGTTTGTATTATCAGCATCAAATTTAAGTCTCAGTGAGCTRCAATAGGCACTGCATTTATTTTATTTTTATTTTTTGAAAAAATGACTAGCACTATAACACTCTTTAAATTTTATAACAACCTTTTTGATTAAGTTCTTCTACACAGCTGAAGGCATACAGAAATGACAGTAGAAACATCAGTGGCTTACCATCAGTATTTTCAAGATTTTCAATATATAAAATTTCATGTTAATTAATAGTTGCCAAGTGTTCTGAATTTCACAGATTAAATTCACCTCAAAAACTTCAGTCAGGTACTTTTTAATCTTTAATTTATTCTTTGTCTTCCTTAAAATAAGCCATGGATGATCAGCAAACTGCAGAAACCACATGAATGGTACACAAATCTCTTTACTAAGGTTGGTCATAACCACAAAACTATCTTTCCTTTCCATGCTTGTTCTTAAAGTATTTGCCTACTAAAGCAGACACCAGACTCTGTGGATTACAATAAAAATATGACACATATAAGACAAGGTGAAATGCTGATTTAGTTCCTTTAGAGGCAAATCACATGCTTTCATGTCTCTGTTTTTGATGACAACTGAGCTAAATGTGACACTTTGGGTCAAGCAGTGTAGACAGGAAATTTTCCATTGATGTTGACAGTTTGTTTCATAGTGTAATCAGTGTCAAATTTGGCCCTGACTACACTACCTAACAGCATCACTGCAAAACTGTTCTCTTGGTTCCTTTAACCAAAATTCTGTCAGTGGAGCCAGAGTACAGCTCAGCTCATTAGTAGACATGTTCTTCAGCAGCAGTCCCGAGTAGTCCAAACAGAGCACATGACACAGCTGAGAAGCTCCCGATAGAAGGGAGACAGACACACACCATCTGCTCTGTTACAGTCTCCTTTTGTATATATGTGTGTGCGTGTGTGTAATTTCATCATGTGGAAATCTTAAGCTAACATCAGCTGATTCTTACTGTACTAATATTAAGTCAGACAACTTTGAAGAGGCTCTTCCTTCTCTCTGAAGCTGCTCTGTTCAGTTGACAAGTATGCAGACATTCTATTTAGCAATTCTGTAACCAGTGAAATTATTGATTCTTTTTCACTAGGAAGCATCACATTTCAAATAAATTCTATTGTAAAGTTATAAAGCAAAGTAAAACACAATGTGTATCATTGGAAAATCATAAAAAGCAGGTAATACAGGTAAAAAGTCACCCATCACTACCTAAGAGAATGTACTCATTGCTACAATTTTTCAGACTATGAAAAATGCTGTGATACAGCATATATCCTCAGCACTGCTTCTGAAATGCATGTCTAAGCCTTTATTGCTTATAAGCCATAAAGGAAAAACAAGTTACATTCTGGGACACTTACATCAAAAAAGCTCATAAGACATTCATGGAAAAGCCATAATTGCACAAGTGAGGTCTGATACAGAAAGCAGCATTCCAGCCCTACAGTCATTTGCAAGCAATGTGCTAGAGAATATAATGAAGCACTGGATTCACTTTTGACTGTGGGCAAGGAATTTACTGACACCAATACTAATTCTGACCACATCTCAGAGAGTAATGAAATAGTACTAAAGCAATCAGTGATGTTTCTGTACATCTGAATTTTACTAGAGTGAGGAGATTTCTTCTTTGGCATTTACCATGAAGATGGGAGTAGACAGGAAAGAAAAGCTTTTCTAAAAATTCACTAGGAATCAATTCACTATAAAAGGATTAAAAAAAAGAAAAAAAAAAAAGAAGAGCTCAGGGCTTAAGAAAAATAATCAGAAGTACAGTCAGATAGTAGAAAGATTTCTGTTTGCTTTAATACCTCTGTCTCCTGTTCAGCTGCTCCTATTATCACATGCCAAGATAACTAAGTGTTCATATTGTATTCAAGAGAGTTAAGCCAGAAGTATTAATCTACAGCTGGGAGAATTATTGCCTTCTTTTGGCAATATGTAAGGGTGGTGAGAAAGAACAGAGAATTCACTCTAATTTCCACATTTTGATGTTTGATTTATAACCAAACACTAACAGTATTCTTGTCAGTAGATCTGTGTATTCCAAATGTCTGTCTGTGGTGTTAATCCACGGAATGGGATACCATTTGGCTAACACAGCTTAGCCAAAAGAAAAGAAAACACTCATCCTGTTAGCTAAGAGCTTCATACAGAATGGCAAGTGACCTGACCTCCTGATTGAAGTGCAGTCATTAAAGTAGTTAAGAAACTCATTTGCATTAATTGATTATTTAAGCATTAGAAAAAAAAGGGTTCCCAGCAGATCTCTATGGCAATAAAACAGTGCATCTAAACAGAAAAGCAGAGCTGTGCGTGAGAGAGGAAGACATCCTTAAAGCAATCCAATGAATTTTGGAAGAAGAATATTTGTTTTCCTTCCTTGCACAATTATTTATCTTCATAACATATAAAATCTTCATACATACATAAATTATCTTTTTCTTGTAATCAGAACATTTCTTTGTGGAGCGGGATCCCTCTAGTTCCCTTCTTTTCCCAGGAGAATTTGGAGCATTTCAGGTTACTTTGACGCTTTTTATTCTTCTTAATGCTCAATTTCTTATTGCATACTCGCCTGAAATATACTGGGGCTTCTAGATGACTGCAGCCCCTGGCACTGATTAGCCACACTAAGTGTTAAGTTTCTAAGCTGTCACAACACCAGACCAACTGCAAGCCATGCAGGGGTATTCATAGCACAGAATTACTTCAAACCTTTTGCTGTGGAAGTTTTCCTCCTTCTTCCCCCCGCCCTACCCCCAACATAAATAAAAGGAAAAGAACAACTCACAGACTACAGTYGCCTCCACAGTTATGTCTAAACATAGATGCTAGTCATAATTTTTCATAGGGCTGTGGTGGGCAGGGATGGTGGCAGCGAGGTGGTCGTTCCTCAAAGCTTGCTGATGTACATAGGCTGTGTCATGCACAGATACACATTTGGATTACTTGAAGTCATCAAGTAGCACATTTAGAACTCCCATCTTTCTAAGCACTAAGAGTGGGCAAGTTGCCTAATGTGGGCAGACTCCTCACTCTCACTTACCAGTTTTATATATTAATTCCATTAACACCATCATCTGAACCGTGAAACTGTTCAGAAACCCCAGGACTCAAAACTGTCTCACTTTAAATCCATTAAATTATGAGATGCAAAGGTTAATCCATCATGCATACCCAGAAGTAAAAGATCAGACATAAAAACAGAATATTGATCTTCAAGGAGCATGCTATTGCTTGAAGCCACAATCAGAATAATCATAGGCAGGTTTCATAAGCAATACTGATACCATTAACAGTAATAAGCTCTGGCTTTAGTAGTTAATTAAATCAGTTTCAGAGAACATTTCACAGAAGTGATGCTAGGAGTTTATGTGCTTTTTTAAAAAAAAATCCATTCGTTTTTTCTCATGGATCATAAAGATTGKAAGTTTCAGTCATTCAACAATTGAAACTACTGAAAGTTGACTCTTAAGTCATTAAGCAAGATTCCCTTTTAATGGCCTACTAGAGTATAGCCAACATCATTAATGTTGCTATGCTATAATGGTTTTACACCACCAGTTGCTATTTTACATTTCCTTTCCAAAATCCTACAGTACTGTTCTGTCCTTGACATAGTATCATTGCCACAAGCTAAATATATTTTTCCATAACTACCCTTAAACTTCCAGGACTGAAGTTTTCCACAAGTGTTTTCTTTTGTAGGCCATATTACTTAAGATAGTCACTCACTAGGTTTCTAAAGAAAAAACCTGCATATTTCACAGCAACCAATTGAAAACATTTATCTGCATAATCAATTAACACAGTTAAGAAAACTCAAGCAAGCATCATAGCTAACATCATATGTGTATGATTTGAGGCAGCTTTACTTCATATACATATAAAATATATAATCAAGATACTCTAATATTTGTTTCAAATAGGTACTTCCTCCAAAACTCCTATGTTTTAAAAACCTGTATTAGACAAGTGGAAGGAAATTCAAGCCACAGGAGCTAGTGTGGTCTCCTATAGTCCTTTCAAGTCTGATATAACTCTTTGGATCACACAAGTATGATAAAATCAAACGATTAAACTAGAAGATTAAGCATGCATACAGTCAGACACTTTAGCACACTCAACTGAAATCTTATCAAAGAYGGACAGCACATAGGACTGTCTTTTTTTTTTAATTTCTGGGCATTTAGCTAGTTCTGTACACCTTATTTGGTGATTTGATTTTTAGTAAGTTTTATTCTTATGAGAAGTTTTGATTTTCATCTGCTACTAGCTATTTGACCACTAAAAGAAGCTTAATCAATGTCTTCAGTCTGCGTAGAAGCATTTTTAATGATTTGGCATTAAGTGAGTCAATATAAAAGTATTTTATATGGTCTTTGTAGGGATCGGTCACAAACCTTCAAGGTATAAAATAATGCAACTGAACTTAAACACAGTAAAATTTCAGGCTGCATGCAGATGAGAGTTTAAGATATGTACATAAAAACAACTTTAGGAACTCCAGAAGTTCTACTTAGTGATCTCTAGACTAAGAGAATCAGTGAAAATCCATGCTTCTCAGTTCAAAGATTAAAATATGTAGCTTTCCATGAGCTTTAACTCTCCTAGTCTGGAAGCTAGAGGAGTTTCCAAAGTAGCAAAGAAGCACTGAATCTTTCACAACAGAATTCTAGTAACTTCATTAATAACAGCAAAGAAAACGGTAGTTTTCTTGTTGCTTTTCTTAATGCTGTAACAAAAGACTTCATTCCAGAAAATCATGAACCCGGCAAGGAAATCTGTTAACTTGTGTGTGGGCATTCAAACTTCTGTATACTATTTCCAGAAGAGCATTCTCAAGCTATAAACAGAACAGATATGTGTCTTATTATACCAGGAGTATTAAGCAAGCAAGAGGAGGGAAACAAAAACCCAACTAATTAAAGCATTCAAGTAAGAAGATGTAGATATGGCTTCCTACTCTGCAACTTGCATTTTTATTGACAAGGTATTGGAAAAAATACAGAAGGAAAGACCATTCTAAATATATTCTTACCAGACAGGCACCTTAAGCATTCGGTTGGAGGCACATATAATTTTTGCGCCATACATTATGAACATTTTATATTTTTTTTTATATATATATATATATATATATAAAAATATGTGGTCCAGTTTTGCCAGAGAAAAGAAAGATTCATTTCATCAGCACAGTTTTTGCCTAGGGTTAGGAGAGACAAGATTAAACACTTTCGCTTCCCAACCTCCTATCCCAAAGGCTAAGTAGTCAAACTGGCTGAGGCCTTGAGGCAAGGTTTACTGACTGTGGTTTAGTAAATACCACTACTTCCCTCAGCCACAGGCTACACTTCACGAAAAGTACACACTTTCAAGTTTTCTGCGCATCCCCCTTCATCAAGCCCCCTGAACTGATGTAGAAGTGTAAGTGTTAGCTGCTGAACTGTAGTAGGCTTTGGGCATATTTGGGACTGAACTGGCTAAGAGATTGAAAAGCAATGGCAGATGAACAGAAGCTTTTGTAATTGCAAACCTCATTTGAGGCATTTCAAGTCTGCTTATATCCTGGATTAGAAACTTAAGTCCTTTACTGGATGCAGCCCAAAGACCTTTTTCCCAAGCTTTTAATAACAAAGAAGTATTCACCTTCAAGCAARCATCCATGAAAAGTGAATTTGAAAGGAAGATATAGAGGATCTCCACTTCTACGTGTCAAGAGGGATTTGACAACCACCCGAACTGAGGGGCAGAGCTGACACAATTAGTAAAAGCACGAAAATGAATGAGGGCAATGCTAGTTTCCATATGCAAGGCAAAGACTGAAGAGAAAGAAAAAGTAATATGTATATTACTCAGCTAGTTGCATAATTKAACACGTTTCATAGCTGCCTAGAAGGTTAGGCTAAGAGCAAAGTCTGCCTTCTGCCTTTGAAGGAAACAATTCACCACAGCAGCAGCTCAGGTTATTTCTGAAATACAGTCAGATTCCTTTGCAGAAAATGCAAGCTTTCTCTTAATTCAAGAAATATATTCGCTACACAATTCAATCATTTAATCGTTGAAGTTAAAGTTCTGTGTTCAACAGAAATTGTACACTGCAGTTAGCCACTGTCCAATTGAGCTACCCTCATCTGAGGGGAACAGCTTTGGCTTTAGTAGGACAATAATAACATATGCACAATTGTTTGCATGTCTCACAAAGCTGCTGCACTAAAATCAATAATATCAAAACCTTAAACTCCATCGCTCTATTTTACTAGAGCAACTCTTTGCTCTGGCATAGCATTTACGTATGTACCAACTTTTTCAAAAGTACCAGGTCAGTAACAGCACGGCTTTGCAATATTTTACATGCCTTATAAATTACAGAATTCAAGCAAAAGCAACTGAAATAGACTTTTTACAGTAATTTTCCAACCGAGTGCATAAAAGCAGAAATGCAGTCATGCAAGTAGAAATTAGAGAAATACTGGTTTTTAAAGTTAGCAATTATATCAGTATGACTGAAAAGAAGAACTAGCTAAAGTTTCAGATCAGTTCCAAAGCCGAGTGTCCTAGGTAATCACTACAGAGAAGTTAAAAATATTGATCTCCCATCAGTCAATGGAAATGTGGTACTCAACACTATCTTCAGCCACATGTCTTTCTAATCATATTGGCCTTTTTTTCCAAAACATTTATATTACTTAGCTAGACAAAGCTTAAGACAAATCAGAGAAATAGAATAAATAACAATAACATGAACAATATTTTCTTAGAGTATCTGGGCTAAAGCATCTGAAAGTGGTGTTCAGCCTTGAGACAAGCTTTTGTTTGGTGTGCCTTACCTTCACAATCAATAATTGAGAATTACTGGTAGAAAATGGTTTAAGATTTTCCATAGGATTGTGTTGAAGCCTATATTTATCTTAAAGCCTTGTATAAATTGGAAGCAATCATCTTTATCCCATACATTTTGAGGGCAAATCACCTTTATCTGTAAGGCTTCCAACTTAAGTTGCCTTGTGGAAGCTGCACAAGTACAAAGGTGAAGGAAAGCTGGTGGACAGTAAAGGATAACTTACGCTAACTCGTTTACTGGTTTTGACTGCTGCTGCATCATGAGATACTCAYGCTGAGTGAAAGAGCAAACATCTCTTTAAGATAGCATTTTAAAGAGTAAATAGTATCTGAGTAAAAAGTTAGGTGAAACCTTCTCAGTCAACAGAGGCAAAGCACTGAAAGACTAGCTATAAACTGCATACATCTCTGCCTAAAAACACCCAATGGTATGCTGGCCTTTAGCATTCCAGCCAAGGCAACAAGGCAACATTTTAAGGTTTTAAGCCCCTGAGTAAGGGAAAGATCTCACTCTCCTCAGAGAGAAACAGCAGATGCTGTAGGGAACCCAGAGGTCTGCTTCTCTCTGTGCCTGATTTCCAAATGTTATATGATCCTTTACAACCTTTGCTGCAAACCACTTCACATAACAGCATAAGAATAGAAATACTTTAATCTTCCTCTTCTTCTATAATAATATAACTGTGTTACAGATCCCCACTTGGTTGATCCATTAGATCATCTGGCAACTAGCACTAAGTGATGAAACCTGACAAAATGTCATGAGTTTCCCCAAAGGTTTGGGTATTCTCTGTTTTCATTAAAGATTAACAAACAGTACAGCTGTGTGATAAGTTCTTGGCATTTCCTAAACAATAGCAGATGTAAATCAGTGGAATTATTTTCTAGAGTTTTCCAGAAAACATACACACAGCCCAACAACAAAAAAAAACAAAAAAAAACCCAAAAAAACAGATGCCAAGACAGAAATACTGAAAAACCTGATCCTATTAAAAAAAATACAGAGATAACTTGTAAACCTAATACCACTGAAGCTTAGCCCTCTCAACAGGCCACAGCTTTCACTTGATGAACACGCATAGCAAAGTGACTCCACCACCTGCAAGACATAAGGAGTCAGAGAGCAGTCATTGTCTGTGCCAKTGTTAGCACACATGATGGGAAGTGGACTGTCTTATGATGCCAAGCCAGAGAAGATCGTATTCCAAGTGCCCTGTTGAAGACTAGGCAATGCATTTGTCCAAAGGTGGAAACAGGAATTCAGCATATCCACACAAGCATTTTCACTTTCCTTGTAAATTAGGATCAACTTTAAACATCACATACCAAATGATTTCTCCTGGCAACAGTTTTTAGGTAAAATATAAATTGCCAGGGRACAATCACAGGAGTTGCATTCCTCTCCTAGCAATAAGAAATATCTTAACAGTTATTTAAGTTCTGTGGAACTGAAGTGCAAGTTGTTCTTCTCTAAACACYGAAGGCACTGCTCTAGTGAGTATTGCAACTTAGAAGAGATCTATTTTTACAAGCAGCTGTTGACAGAATATACCAGTTAAAAAGAGATGGGCCACACCAAACTGAAAGGGGTCAGTAACTGACCTTTATCATAGTAGTACAGCTTTACAGAATCAATATTTTTCATTTTGTTATACCTAAAAGCAAATCTCTTGCCATTCACCCAGAGACATACTGACTAGTACCATTATCTAATTTGCTTTGCTGAAGGATTTAAGAACACTTAAATATTTACAAGATTATTCTTATTTAATAGCTTAAAAACAATAAGCGAAGTTTCTTGCACAGCTTCCTKTGTTTACAAAGGTGTCTTTAGGCCACATTTAGTCAAATGAAAAGTTACTATTTTAGAACAACTTCTATAGATATGTTATCTGAATGCAAAATTCAATTTTTCTTGCATGATTTACTAGTATTAACAAGATCAGGAGGAAAAAAAAAAATCAGTCTCAGCAGTCAATATGAGGGCAAGCATGTTTTCCAATAAATTGTATTAACTAGGTTTCTACATAACTAAGGAGGGRAAACTTAGAACAAATGTCACGTAGAGCTTCTGCAATTAACACACTTATCCTACAAGGTCTTTGCAGATGAAGGTCTACACTCAGCAGATTACAGATCAGTTCTACTCAAAAATGTATTCAGGACTGAAATGTTTCTTTGTATTTCTTTGTTTGTCTGTTTTAAACCATTTTAAAAAAAAATTATATATACAGTATCTTATACCATATGGAGAAAAAGAAGTGCACACCCCAGCACTCTATGTCCCATCTATTTATAGTTGCAATCTCTCTATGAATCCCCCTGACAGTTTTTMATTGATTATATGTAATTCAGACTATATATACATCTCAGACCAGATAGATGAAGGCCTTAAGAGTCAAACTGAGCCTGAGAGTCAAAAATTTCAACACCTTTTTAGTGCCTGAGCCAGAGAGAGAATTCACCTCAGTAAAGGTTAAAAGAGATGCTCCCATCCAATTCACCATGAAGACAGAATACTCAAATGAAAGACTAAAACATAATAGAATAACGTACTTGGCAATTTTCTGGTTGCAAATTAAGAAAGACCTTAAGGAGAAGAAATGAACTACTTAAATCAGTTCCCATAAAATGCAAATCCAGAAATGAATTGGCAGGGTTCTACAGACATTATATCTCACTATTGAAAAAAGCTTTTACAGTAAACACCTTTTCACACTTTCAACACTTTCTGCACTTTTGAATCTGTATTTGGCATGTATATGAAGAGATTTGCATACTCACTTTGGAAATGGATGACTGCTAACATTTTGAAAATAGCATGTTCATCTGAATTCTGTTTTATGATTTTCAATACTTGCTTCTAATCTGAGCTCTCAGACTTATTTGTGTCTGATGAATCCCAGATGGTTTTACAGATTAGTCAAAATTCTTTCCTCCAGGACTCATGCCAGAGATGTAGAACGAGTAACAAACTGCCACACTGAATTTTGATATTTTCAGCATACAATTATTTAGGTGAACACAGAGCAGAAAAGCACTAGGTTACGTAAATTCCTTAGAGATATTTTAAAAGCAAAACTTAGTTCTTACTTTCTAGATTCTTGTCCCATGTATAACAATTTTCATTTCTCTTGCTTAACATTTTTTATGCAGCTTACTACATACCAAATATTGGCCTCCTTTACAGGACAGCATTACAGCCTGGCAGGGGTAATTTGGAGCCATCTCCCAGCAGCTTTGTTCCCAGTTTCTGGGAGTATTTTACCAAGTTTGCCAAGGATACTAATATAAGATCTAACAGAACAGTGAGATCTTTCATACCAAGTTATAACATTTGACTAAAATTTATTTGAGCGTAGTGATACACAACTGGTTATTAGAAAAGCTACATGCTTTGGATTCAAGTCCAACTTATATACAAGACTGTTTCAAGCACATATCAATTTGTTTTTTACTTTTCCATTTATTTTTGGCTTATAGCCCTAATAGTCAACAGAAAAGATGTTGCAATTGTTCAACAAAACATTACAATAAAACTTCATGCAATGAAGAAAAACAACTCAATTTTGAAGTCCTGCCTGATGATTGTTCACAATGGCAGGTAGGCATCCTTTTCAAGTGTCCTCACAGACCAGCCTGAAGGAAAAATATTGCAAGTGCTCTTGTCTAATGCATTAATTCAGTTTGCCTATGAAGCTGTTTTCAACACAGTGAGAAGTGAAAAACTRTAATACTCCAGAAGCCTTTTGATACTAGATTACCTGCAAGAGTTCATAGCCAGATCCTCCAAAAGTACATACTTGAGACTGAATGGTCCCTAAAAGTCCTAAGGGGATATTCTGCTCTGAAACTCTTGCTACTTGCAAGTTGAATACCTATTTGAATACCTATCTCATCTTCTTAGTTTTAAAGGAGGGAAAAAGAGTAAAGAGCAGAATTAAGATATTCATCAACCACAAGCTCCACACTACTTCTCTCTAGTTCAATACAACAATAGAGAAATCCGAGGTGTGTTTAACCTCTAACACCTTTCATTTTAATGACCAGCAAATCACAGGGTCACATATGGTCCTTTCACCATACCAGTTCAAKTTTGAGGCCAATCTTAATCACTCATCTGGAATGCAAGGACTGTATATACACTCTTATACAGCAACAGAACCTTTATGTTCTGCGTCTGCTAATTAAAGCACAAAACCAGSAGACTCATAGCTTCAAGCCACTGCTCTCACTGTTTAAAACTCTGAATTACAGCAATCAGATTACAGGGAGTTATAAGAAAAAGTGCATCTTAAATCAGTCATCACTTGGAAAATGATGCTATGAAAACAACAATACAGTCTTTACGTTTTGGAGAACACACCATCCAATGCTGGGACCTCTCGCAATAAATCTTCATGCTCCAAACAGGTTGAAATTCCATCTGACTCCTTTATCTCTTCCAGCACATAACATCCACTCCAGCAGCACCTCTTCCCTGAATCCACAGGTCTCCAGTGACAGTTCAGTAATTGTTTTCCCCTCTAAGATCCACCAGAGAAATGAAGAATGKCCTGCCAGCAGATCTTTCAGAGTACAAGTTCCATGAATAGCAAGTATTTTGTTTGGTTGAGTATGGCAACAATATGGACAGAGGGGAGCCTGGCAGCAGAGGCTGGAATGATGCCAGTATCAAAATAGTATTATTTGATATCRTATTCATTGATATTGAAAAGTGAAAGGGTACAGGTATATTCTTCATCATTAAAGGAGATTTCTTGCAATACAAGCCAGCTTGGTTTTGGCCACAGAAATCTAGCTTCACACATGCAGCACTGTGGATWTTGTTACTTAGAAGCAAAGAATCTACAGTGTGAAAGAAAAAAAAAAAACTTAGAAAGTTCAGTACATAGCTTTCACATTTGTTACAACATGTGCATTCCTTAAAAATATCACTGCTGAATCTGGTGAGAACAAAAGCATTTATAGCAAGATGCAAAATGAGAAGCTAGTTCAAGATAGGTAAGTCTACAAACTTGAGGGACAGTATTCACCTTCATGATTATAATGAGTTTTAGTAAATACTTCACAAGAGAACGACATAAAGAACTAATATTTAGTAAATTCTTAAGTGCATTGCTAGTATTCTACTTCCAGATGAGCACCAGGTATGGATACATCTTAGCAAAGTATTGAGCTCAATCTCATGACATTTTAGAGACCTCCAAATAAASTGTTGCTTGTTCACATAGAACATTTTTTCTTTAAAAAGACACATTTCTGTTTTCTTTAACAGATAAAAGCATTGGCAAATATTATGTACTTAAGCCCACCTAGACTGAATTGAGACTTTATATCATCACAGCACAGGGGCTCAGAACTTGCCTTAGCCTAAGCTGATTTTAACTATTGTACAATTTGATTACAGACAAGTTGTTCAATGTCTGATGTGTTTTATCTCATACTCTGCAAATACAAAACAAACCTTGGTAGGTACCCCTTAGCACACATGAGCCTTTACAATAACAATAATTGGAGAAAAATAGCAAGCCACTTCCATAAGACTCTGAAACACCAAAAGAAGTATAAAGGCAGACTGTCAGGAAAGAGATGCAAAAACTTCAAGAGGTTCAAAGACTGTGAAAGCAAGCCTACCTACATGTCCTGGCACACACACTTCACATTTTTCCTACTGAAGGAGGCTCACGCCTGATAGCCCCCATGACTTCTCTGCTGCCCACATTTAGTGGAAAAATTAAGCTTACTCTTCTCACTACAGGTCCACCTTGTGCTTAACTCTAGCAGGTTTTACCACAGAAGAAGTCAACTCTTCATATTCAGGGGAGACATAATTGTCATCATCTACTGTGCTTTAAGGAATCATAATACAAATTAACAAAACCAGCCAACCCTGTTCACGATTACACAGTGTTGCTAACAAGACCTCACAARAAATTAAGCTCATTAAATCAATCCCAACAATTTATCAGCTAACGTTATTCCCATAGCATACCTTACGCAAATCTAACGAAGCCCGAGATTAAGCAGAGAAACTTAAGTTAACGTTAACAGTCCCTAGGACCTCTAAGCACATGTACTTTCCCCTGTCAACACTCCCCAGCTTTGCAACATGAAACCTCAAGACATTATGACTTCCCTTCTACCACTACCTCCTACACATTATTCCTACCTCATTTCTCAGAAGCTTTCAGAAAGTACTGAACAGTCTTTGACCTTTAAAACCTCTTCTTTCTAATCAGCAGCTTGGTCACAGCTGGGCCTAATTAGTTCTTCCTTAACCCTTGAGATGCTGCTTCCTCTGTACATGTGCATAGAGGCACTGGTCCAAGATAGGATGTTTTGTGTGCTCTGTGTGGCTGATGTTTAAAAGCAGATGCTCACTCTGTATGGCTACTAGAGCTGTACTTTTTTGATGTCTCTGAAGAGTTGATTAACAATTAGATTATACAAAAGTTGAAGTCTTAAGACCAAGTACACATGAAAGTACACATTTTAGTGCGTGCAAGGTGAAACAAGCACTTCAAGCACTTTTATTCATTCTTCTCTGTCTAATTAAATAGATAAGTTCAAAGTAAGCAAGCTAAAATTTTATTTCAACAGAGACACTGATCTTTTCATTCTTAGACTTGCATACCAACTATTCTACTAGCTGTCCTTCAATTTCAGCTTGGTAAGAAATGGGTTTTGGGTGACGTGCATTCTTCATTTCATAGGAGAAAATATGAATACATATTATATGAACTCTAGGATAGGCAGTCAGTACGTTATACTGATATGAAAAGTTCAAGATTTATAGTATGGAAATTATTTAAATAGTATGGAAATTATTTAAAATTTAAAATAATATGCAACTTTTTTTTCTTATTTATTGTTCTGCAGTGTATATGTAATTGATCAAAAAGGAGGCTTTTTTTTGTACTAAACATACATGAATGAGCATAACTTTAATAACACGAAGAAAGTTGATAGCCTTGCATCCTATGTTTATTTCATTTCATAACAAATTGCATCAATACAGCATTCTATAAAAAAAAAAAAAAAAAGTCTTTTTGCATTCATTTAACTTATGCAGATATTTGAAGTGATCCTATAGGAATAGCTTGCTTTCATTTTCCTTTTTTCTTATTTTTTTCCCTGATCTCCAAGTTCTGGAGCTATACTTTGTTACGGAGATATGAATGAGATTCTGAACAGGAGGCCATTGGTTTGATTGATGGAGTGATATTTTCCTTCTCTTCATTAAACTTGTTGTTATCTCATTATGGATTATATATTTTCAGAAGGGCCTATTAACACTCTTTTTTTAAGAGACTATTAGAGCTCTGGGAGTGCTTGTTTGTTACTGCTCTTGATTCACTAGTGCTCTCATCTGCTAGWAGAATATGCCTGGTTCTCTAGGCAAATCTAATCCTAAAACACATTAAAAGGATTCATTTCCTGCCCTATAACCATACAAACTATATTCAGAATCCTGGAACATGTTTTGCAAAACCAGAAATTAGCACATGGCCCTGTTATTTTAGTATATAATTTTGCAAGTAGTTTTGCAAGTGACATAAAAATACTTGGAGAGTTAGAATWCAGAGATAAGATTTCATTATCTGAGGAGTTTTTGAAATTTTAACATTAGAAACTACTCAACCTTTTTTACTTTAGTAAAGCCCTTGAAGTTTCTAAKTATAAACAACTCTTGCAAAACAATGTAAAAAAATATAAATTTAACTTTTAGGATCTGTACTAAGTAGAATGGTTTCTGACATGCTCTGTCTTAAGACAGGCAGTGATATCTTTTCAATTGTATCAAGATACCCCAAGGAAGAAAAGTTTGCTTACTTATTTAAAAAAAAAAAAAATTACTGCAGGGATTTTCTCTGTTTTTAATTCCCATGTACAAAACCAGAAAAACATTCCTACAAATGATTTACCTTACATATTGTGGTTTTATAGCTCAGAAAAGTGCTTCAAAGATAAGGCACCAAACTACACYGACACTGCTGACAAGATTAGGGCACAACAGGAAAAAAATGTAGTCCTTTTTGAACTGTCTTATCAAACAACTATCTTTATATTCAAATTATCTTCTTCTAAGTAGTATATAACTATAAAGCAAGCCAACAAGATCAACTTAAATAGTTAGTAGAACAAATTATCCATAATCAAAAGGTAACTCTATTCATAACAGAATAAAAAACACATAATCACATAATCCTTGTATTAGTGAAGAAAAGTATAAGATAGAATCAGAGACATTTTTCTAGAAGATACCATTAGGCTTCACCCTTCCCAATATATTTGTCTTTTACAAATATCTTAACTGATGCTAGGTGTGACTTAAATCTGGCTCCTGAGGATGCTAGTAGCTCTTGATGGCCCTGATGAGACCCATCTGGAGCCAGTAACACCCTGT
>PTEX01000130.1:90359-160769 GCA_003342815.1 Eudromia elegans | reverse complement strand
GTTGCTGGGATTGTTGATTTCTGATTTAGATGTTTGAGTAACTTATCTTGGTGAGGATGTTGCTTTGTAGGCTTATTTGCTAGCCTGCTTGGACTATGTCTCTTTCTTGTTATTCTTACTGGATATGCTTGGCAAATTGTTTGGAATTGTTTTAATGTTGCAAGCTTGGTTTGGATGAATGTGCTTCTCTCTGTAATTCTATTCTGATTTGCTATTGTAGGGCTGTGTTAGAGCTAACAAGGCTGCTGTCTTGTGGGTTCTGTTGTCCTTGTACAATTGTACAAGACAATTTGTGCTGAGCTCTGTTGAGCTATTACTTTTTATTTTTTCTGTTTTCTGTCCTGTTCCCCCTTGTGTGTGATCCCTGCTATGCTGCTGCAGGCATGGGGTAGTTTCTGTCTGTCAYCTAGTAAAAGTTTGCTGACTATTAAGTGAGACCTATTTAGTGAGATCATCATTTAGTTAATTATGACTGTTCTCAACTACATCACTTGTGCCTGTATCTCATTGTTCTAAGGGTAACATTAATTAGGATTATAGATGATTGTTTGAAGAGTGAGATACTGTATTCCTAATAATTTCTAGAGACAACAGKTGAAAGGTCTACTATTTTTTTAGTATATACATGTCTCATGGAAAATGTATTGCAGCAATATATTTGAAACAGAACTCTTACTCCAGGTGCTAAGGAAACAGCCTTTCTATTAAAGAAAAAGCTATGTCTTTCTGTAAGACATTTTTGGTCAATGAGAGAAATAGGCTAACTTAGTTCTTCGTGAGCGGAACACGCCAGTTTGTGTCTTTACAAATAAGGGAGTTCTCCCCCAGTCTGGCTGATGAGTGGGAMAAAGGAATAAATGCAGAGGGAGACTGAGCGGAGCCAGGAGGACAAAGGAGTCAGGGGACCTCAGGTGAGAGGAGCTGGAAGGAGGCAGGAGTTTGTAGGTGGATGGGAAGCCTGTGACTCCTGAGTACCTTGGCCAATGGGGAAAAGGWGAGGGCTAGCTCGGCCTGGAATGTAGGATAAAAGCTGGGCTGCGACCTCCAGCAGTTTGAGAGACCTCACAGGGATATGCCCAGTGGATTCTCCCTTTATTTAAATAAAGTTATAGTTTGTGGACATTTGGTTCTTAATTGCGAGATTTTCTGCACACTTGTTTTTCTTCTTTAAATAAGTTTTTTGAGAAGAGTGTTCAAATATTTGATTTTCTACAACTGTGTTGCCTCTACTTGACTGTAGCACAGTAACTGTTTTGACAACAGTATAGCTATTAGGCAGGTATTTTTTCATTGGTAAAAGTCTTTTGTAGACTTTGGATTTCCTTCTGTCTCCTCACTCCTCATCTTTGTAATATCCCAGATGTCAAATACACATGTTTGATTTCTAATTAACCTGCCTGCAGAAATTCAAGGTGTTACCATGACTGTTTGTTTATCCTGTCTTTTGCTAGAGGTTACTGCTCCTTTGCAGACTACATAGAATAGACCTTGTTCTTCTATTTACAGAAATTGTGATTTCTAGTTCAGCTTTTTAAGTTAAAAATATTCCAAGGACTTTCACAAAGGCATCAGTTTCCTAATGGAACATCTGGACCAGTCTTATGTCTTCTGCATTTTAATAGCTTGTGGCTGAAATAGGCAGATGATAACAGCAAAAAAATGGTCCCAACTTGATTTTTTAACTGAAGTGATTTAGTGTCTTTACACCTGGAAAAATTTACTTTATAAAAATTCTTATTTTGTTTGACCCTTATGGCTAATATTCAAAGTATCAAAGACAAATAGCTATCACCAGAAGTAAAGCAACATTTTAGAGAAACTGTATGGATAAAACAGCTTTCAGAAGATGCTGAAAGTTTTTTACAAGCTAAAAGTTCTTTTTTTTTTTTTTTTTTTTTAGTTTATCCATCTACTCCATAGTAGCAGGAAAACTTGCAAAAATTGAATATAATGAGTCTAGCAAAGTAGAAAAGTGTAATTACTACATAAGGTGACTTTGTCACTCCTTTAAAAAAAAACCAAACTGCGGTATTCATGCTGAAGTGCATCTCTTCTCTGGCCTCGTTTAATTTTTTTCTGAGGAAGCCAACATTAAGAGCACCTACCATTAACAAATAAGCTAAAGGGCTTTCTCCTTTCACAAAATGACATTTCCATTAAGAAATAATCATTATATTTTATGATGACATGAAGCCATAGAATAATTTCATGAGGAGCAGTTCATAGACTAYGAAGCTTTTAAGCTAAAACTGTAAAGGGCTTTGATTCAGTCAAAATGAATGCCTTGAGGAACCATTTGAATATTGTTAGCTTCCTGGGGCAGTTATGGTTCAAGTCTACTAAAATATACAGCATGAGATTAGTCCTTACTTGCTTACTAATCTTTCTGGTATCTTTGTATAAAGTTTTTCAGTTATATATGAAATAATTGAATTCARTCATGGAACATTTATTTCCAAGCAATTTTTCCATGTGCAAATCCTCAAGCACAAAAGAGAACTTCCATCTGGGGCACATAAATATTTTGGACACCAGAAGAGAATCTGATACGATAAGGAGATAAAGTTCAAAATATGTGGACAAATTGATCATAGAGAAAATACTCTCTTCTTAACTGTTTTAAGTTGAAAGCACAAATGTTAAAGTTGCTTCAGAAGTCTATGAACCCATTTTTTCTTCTCAACGCAGTTTATAATGCTTGATACCCACACATTTTTAGAATTAATGTGATGAAGAACACTTATAACGAATGGCAGCATAATTGTAGAAGGTTTTTACATATGCCAAAACATCTGTTTTAAAAAGGTGGGAGATCTGAGACGATATTGTAAAAGCAGYCAGGAAAGAGGTATCCATGAGTTTAATGGGTAAGTCAGTAGAAAAAAACTCACTAAAACTTAAAGTATGTAATCCTTATGTACTTGATGGATTAAAAAAATACAGATGGAGAGTGGTCAAAATATAATGTTTCATATTTCTTCCTTAATATGTTCCTTTCCAATAAAAATTGGAGAGGAGGACTCAACTAAGATACAAAAATTTCTTGTGGAATCTTGTAAATCTCCAAAACATTTTACTCCACTAGAGAATTGCTCTTCTGCAGTAGATGCTTTTCTTGATGAAAGAAATGTGCAGAATGAACACCTATATTGTTGTTGTTTTTAATCACCCTGTTAATAATCCAAAACCAAATGGTATTGTGACAGCGAAGGTTGTTCTAATGAGACATCTTGGAGACCAACACCATAATTGTTCTGTATSAGTTCTGATTAGTGGTTAGACTTGCATAAGTATACAAAGAAATGGAGGTTAAGAGCACTGGCGAAAATAATTTTACCTTTGTATCTAGAAACACAGAGGGTATCACTTGAATATTTTGTCCAAATAAGTGATGAAATAGTTTGTAAAAGAGCTGATGCAGGTGGAAAGATTAATGAAATATTTGTCATTCATGCTTTTTTAATGTTGGAGGAGCTGAAGAAGAGAAAATGAAAAAGTAAGTCATGAGGATGTATTTACTATCAATGCATTTAGCATGAATCCAGTGCTTACTTATTTTTGCTGTATCTTTAAATAAATATGTCAGGTATGAAATGATGGAGTTCAGTAGTTATTATTATTTATTTCCAAGTAGAGGATGTTGACAGGAGAAGACTTGATATTACATTTTGATAGTCTTTCTTTTCGGAGAAATCAATAACATTTTCAGAAAGAGAGAAAGCATTGGATCTTTTATTATACTTAATTATCAGTTAGTAAACATATTAACTTAAAAATAAATTTCCTTATCAAGTCCGTTTCATTAAGTCTCAGATTTCCTGAAATTCACATTATAATTCGCTGAATGAGCTAAATGCATTCAGTGTTTTGAAATTCAAAGTGACTTAAACAGACACTTTCTGAATATAATTTTTTTCAGTTGCAATTGTAAAAAAATCATGGAAATATTACTAACAAGGAAGTTTCAATGTATGGAGAATCTTAACAGCTTTCAAACACTGTGGAAAAAAAATACATACTTCAGATATCATCTTTGATTAAACTAAGCACTTTTCTACACTTTTTTTAAAAAAGAGACATTACAATMATTTCCTTGACAAATACTGCTGGAAATGTTGGATTCAGTGCACTTAGTGTTGTCAGGCGCCTTTCTAGGGCTTGAAAAGCAGGCCGCGTTGCTTTCATTCTCCAAGCAGAAGTCCTATTCTTGTATATTGCTGGTTAACAAGTGGCATGGCCTTTCTTTTTTCCTGTGTTTTATTTTGCAGATGTAGTTGGACTTTTTTATATGTGCTCACTCTAAGAGTGTGGGGGAAGAAGTATCTGTTCTGAGGCTCACTAAAAGACTATACTATAGCCGATTCAGCTATCTAACTCTGTGTAGTTAATAGGATTAAAGACTGTATGGTGCTCTGATGGGATTTTAAAGAATAAAGAACTTCAAATCATCTCTAAGGAGACTGTTTGYGGGTTATGTTCAGGTATATAACTCTCACATTGTCAGTCATACCTTATTGTCATTTATTCCTATTTTGCCCCTATCCATAACTTTCCATTTCAAAAAAGCTTTTCATGCTCTTCAGGCAACAGACAAAAACCACACAACTTAGGTATTAATAGGATTTTAATTTTCATTTTGATAGCTTTCAGAAATATACCACATCAGGAGAATCACAAGAGAAAGGGGAAAAATGGACTTGAGATAGTTAAATCTCAGTTAAATATTTAAATCTGAGATGATAATTCATCATTATACCAAAAYTAGAAGATATGGCATTCATAACTTTTTACATTTCAAACAGTAGGTGATGCTCCAAAAATAAAAAAGCATTCACCTTTGATTTTGGAAATGTGCTCACAAACCAAAGCCGGCTTAGATTTATCATATGGTTTTTCATATTCATCAGTATTGCTCAATGACACTTYCTTATGCTGGCCTCACCAAAAAATAATCTTTCTGAAGTGAGACARTGTTCTGTTCAAATAGATGGGAAGTTTCCTGCTAGAAGATTTTTATGGAATATGTCCTGTGGCAGTGGCTATAACTGTACTGGGAAGTAGTAATAAAAGCTCTCAGAAGGGGTGATATACTTGAAAGTAATTGCTTGCTATAAATGGTCCATTAACGGATTTATATTTTGGGAGCAAGAAATGTTTTTGAAACCACTTTTTTGTTCTTCTAGTCTGCCAAATATTGATGAGCTTCCTTTACAGTTCATGGTGGTTATGAGAAAGACAATTCCTCTCACTGCAATCCTTGCTTCAGAGTTTACAAGACTCAACCTACAGAAACTAATAGCAACTTTGAATAAGAATYGTCACTTTATAGTTACTGTTTTGATGCTTTTCACCTTTTTTTGAGACATAAGTCTACTCTGCATAATATCTAGTTTGACATTTTATATTTCCAATTTTTTGTTAAAGACTTTAGTTTTGAGTTTTCTAAACTGAAACGCTTTATAAATTTATATGAATTATGATKAAATTTTCTGTCCTTTTAACTTTATCTGATTTAAGCTCCTATACAAATCTATAATGGCGTTTATGCCATATTTGTCCAAAAAACCCCCAGACTCAATTGAATAAAACATTTTTTAAATATAATTGCCCCTACCTTCCCCTACCTTCATGAAAACATTTCTCCTCAAAAAAAAAATCTACTAGTGTAAGTTATCCTCGCAAWATTTTGCATACCCTTTTAAAACTTGAGGCTAATTAAAATGACTTGCAGAACTTTATGCAATGTTGTGTGGTGGTGTTTAAAGCACATCTAGTGGTTTTTTCTATCATGAGCTTTTCTTACAGAGCAACACTTTTAAGAAAGGATTTGAAATTTGAAAACAAAGCATGTTTTCAATGTYACTGTATTCTAGCAAGATTGTGTCATAATCTTGCTAAGGAACAGTAATGATTGCAGCCATATATCACTACCTGTTTCCACAGCCGGGGCAACTACTTTTTATGTGGACTAGGGGAAGGAGGGGAAGGTGGAGAGGATATTCTCAGAGGAAAAAAGTAAATATTTAAGTTTGCACCCATCTGTAATTAATGCTAGGTATGAATTTTCCACTGTGGCAGAAGAATAAAATGSCTTGTAGCACGTAAATTTTCTTATTCCTAACTTTAGTTTCTCTAGGAATTTGACTTTAAGAATGGCCTAATGATAGTTTTAAAAATAATTTATTGCAGTTTGCATTTAGTGAATTTGAAGCATCTTCAAAGAATGCAAGTTGTACTAACATTGCTCTCCATTTATACCCTGAAATCATCTTTGTGTGGTGGAAGAGTAATTCCACCTGTGGTATCTAAGTATGTTAGTATGTTCTTGCATTTGCATATAAAACCATTATATTAGATGGAAGTTATAACAAAATTCCGATCAAGCTTTTTTAGTGATCAGTTCTGAAGCTGCTGCTAAGATTGAATTATATGAGTGAATATGTATCCAAGTTTAAAGGAAGAAGTTTCTTTTATAAAATACATTAAAAGGGTTTTTTACCTTAATTGAGAAAGGTCTTGACTTACTGCAGGAATTTAATATATCTTGCCCAAGGGAMAAGGATCAATTATAAATGAGAAACTGTAGACAGATCATTCAACTGACTCTTTCCAATTTTGAAAAAGATTATGTTCAAGAATTCTTTCAAAAARAAAGAAGACCTTTTTAGACATTAAATTCAGAACTGCTTCAGGATTGTAACATGTCTCTGCCAATATCTAATGTATGAGTGAATACTATTATCTATTATCACTATTTACAATATTAGTTTTTTTAGTAAAATTGTTACTGTGCCAGTAATTGCTTTTGCATTTAAATTAGAATATTTGCTTAGGACAATTTATTGCTCTAGAAGCAAAACTTCTTTCCAAATTATAATTGTTATAGATTATTCTCAAATTTAACACTTAGAACATGTTAATGAAGGGAACAAATGCATTTTTTTCTATTTTTAGAAATGACATTAAAATCCATTGCTGCTTTAGTTATTTTGATAAGTCTTCATTGTTATATTTAATGCAGAAATTGGTCTAATACYAGTTCACAGAAAATTACTGCTACTGACTCTATGAAATCCATTCATCAGTATCATTCTACAGCACAGATTTTTGAAGGCTAAGCTTACCTTTTTGATGGACTCATTTTCAATTGATTTATGCTTACTTAAAGAAACTTTATTACAGATACATAAACTAAAAATGAGAACAAATTGCATTCTGTAAGTATATGCCAGATAACTTCAAGATCCAGCTAGTTAGTTGGAAAGTGTAATGTTCTTCAGACAACTTCAGTCTGAAAAACTTTTATGAATTTAACTACTTTAAATCATCTGATTTTTTCAATATTAAAATTTTGAAATTTCTAATATAGTTTTCCTTTCTTGATTCTGATACTTCCTACAATATCTGGGATGTATAGTTTTATGAAAGTGTATATTAGGGAATTTTGCTTACATAACTTTCATATTTATTTTTTCTTTATTGATGCTTACCTTCCTGGTTGAAAAAACATGACATGTGTCCAGTTTACATACAAAATATCTGTAGTCATATGATACTACCAAATTATTTAAAATTAATGATTTCTCTCTATTCTAGAAATATGCTGAAGAAAGRTAAAAATAAAAACTGATATTGATCTCTGAAATAAATATTTGGTGAATCAAAATGAAAAAAGAGAGTCAAGGTCTTTCAGTTGCTTCAGATTTTTACAGTAGCTTTTGAAGCAATCTTCATAACTTAGATACCTGACTATGTGATATCTTTGGCCTTGTAGCTGAATATGAATAGCTAAAAGAAAGTCTCTTATCCCCATAGTTTTACTGTATCCTTTATTTCACATTGCGCTTAACTGCCTACTTACATAAAGTTAGATTTATACATCCAGTTGTTGAAGTATTTTGATTTACCTTTCATGGACATTCTCTGTAAGAGTTTCCATAAGTACTTACGTTATTGCTGCATCTGTCTGAATGCAACTAGAGTTTAACTCTATATTCAAGGATATGAAAAGGAAAATTATCTATTAAGGGAGTGACAAAGGGAAAACATGATACTTATTTATGATTACTTATGTTACAGTCTAGCTATCTAATAATGTCAGGTTCCAAACATTCACCTGCAACAACATATTTAAATTTTATGTTAATAAGAAAAGAACAGAGTTCCTTAGAGTTTTCTAGAGTTTTCAGAGTTCTAGRGTTTTCTAGAAATTGTAAAAATTAACATAAGAAAGTGTAGTCTCTTTATTAGTAAAKAAAATCCTTTCCCTTTCTGGTTTCCACTTTCTCATCACAAAACTTTTAAACTAATAATCCCAGTATACCTCCAGTATGTAATTAATAATAGCATAAGTATGCATACAATCAATCACAATTTTTTTCAAAAATTAAGCTCTCACTTAAAAGTCTAGTTAGAGCAAGCTGATTTTGCTTATTTTAATCCAGATTTTTTGCATTATTTGACAGAAAATATAATTCCTAACATTTCAGAAGAACTTCTAAAGCTATGTTACTGTCCTTAATGTGAAAACAGATCCCAGTTCTTGTATCAAGGACAGCATCCACTARCTTGATAATTAAAAAGCAATAACTTTTGAGCTGCCTGGGTTCTTTAACTGGCCACTTAGAAATAGAGAAATATCATAAAGATTCCCTTCAAAGGAATTTTAGTAGAACAGGTTGCAAAATGTGTAATTACATATGGTTAKGTCCTGGTGTGTGTGTGATGATCGTGTGGTAGGAAGGCGTCTGTGTTTCAGTAAGCTAGTTGTCTAATACACATGATTTTTCCTTGGAGATTAACTAGATGTTYAATTATAGTTTGATATCCTCAAGTGGGAATTGTGTTTGAACAGGACAAAGGCTGTATCTTGTCAAGGAGATAAAAGTGCAAATTTTCCCCTTGCAATCTTCCAGAAATGGTCAAGTTAATATTACAAATTAACCTGAAATCTCTGATGAGGAAGAAAGCAGCAAGGTGTATGTCAATATTTTAATTTATTGCACCTTATTTTTTAAAATACCAAGTGTCAGATGGCCAGGACAAACCATGTAAACAAACGTTAAAGTATTTAAAGCAATCAGGGTATTTTAACACAAATCGTATATCAGAGAGTTATTCTATCTTGCTTTGTGTGTACCTGTACACATATCTATGTGTTCAGTCAGTATGTTTTTCAGTAATTTTCTTAATTTTAAATCTCAAGAATGAGTTGCATAAAGTGAGAAGACTCATGTCATAGTTGAGAGAAAGAAATAGCTGCAGAGAGCTAAGGCAGGTACCTGGCTCAGCGCCCTTTGTGTGAACTGTGGAGAGACCCAAAGGAAAGGGATAAGGGCTAAGGAGGCTATTAGCAGGCTCCTGGAGGCCCATGAAGCCTTTCTACTCCATCCCTACCTCATGGCCATATGGAGGCCCCATGGCTGTCACTAAGCTCTACTGGTGTCACCAGGACCTCCTGGTACCACAAGGTCTTCATGTCCTTATCCCTCTGCCAAGGAGCAGTAGGGAAGACATAGACTTATGTGCACATTAACTTAGAATTTAAAGTATTGGTTCAGGCAAGCAARCAACTTGATTCTGTAGGTTTGGGGGAACTGAAAATAGCAGCCAATCTTTTAAAGGAGCTTGTATTCAAAAATATATACCCAAAGAACTGCTTTTGACTACTTCATTTATTATACTATTATAACTCTTTCTGATTTCTTTGAAGCTTGGAGTTGCACTTTGGTTTTGATATTCTCAATAGCTGCATATTTTTAACTTAAGTGAAAACACTAGAGGAAATTTGGAAAGAAATGTGTTAACTTTTGAAGCCTCACTATTTGCTTCATAGCCAGGCTACGCTGAATCTCTTCCTGAATGATGCCATCTGTTGAAAATAGATTGAAAACCTAAATGGAACATGAAAAATGAATGAAAAATTGAGCAGCGTATCGAAAAATTTACTTTAAGGTATTASATACCATGTGATTAATATGAAATTGCCTTTAAACATTGTCACGCTACTACTAGCAACTTAGTGCTAACAAGAGACCTGCTCATGCTATACTGTGGATGCCAACTGTCAGTTCTGTCTGCCACGTTGCCTTTGAAAATTGCTTATCAAGATATTTATATCTTCTTTTCTTAAAGTGATGTGTTTTGCCTGCCAAGCAGCACTATTTGTCACGGAATCGACATTTACGGGTTTTCCCCCTCAATTTTGCAGAGTGCTTCCCCAGAGGAGATTTCTGCTGCCAGTGACTGCCGCTTAGCTTGGTAGCCCCTGGCCCATGTCCCCTTGCACATGGACACATTCCAGCAGCCGCCACAGCTTGAAAGCAATTCTCTTAGTTCAGAAAGTCTAAGGTAAAAAGGTGGAAATGTTTTCTTCAATATTTTCTTACCTATGCTGGGAAGATGCTATTTTGGGGTGGCAGTATTTATACATGTATACATTCTTTGACAGATCAAGTTAAAGTGATTTCAAAGTTTAATTTTTCAATCTCTCCTACTATTCCATAGAGTGGATTTGCTGGGGTATCAGCAATATAATGTATTTTAGTTTGTTCTCAGGTTATTCTCTACAGGACAATAAGACAATTACTTATTTTCATGGAAGAAAACTGTCAAGCACTTGACACTTTTTCCTGCCACTTGAGGACAAGAAAATGATCTTTAGAAAGCTTTCAAAAGGCTTAAGTTATTCTGGTAAAACTGGAGTTTGAAATGAATTGTCCGATTTCATATCTATCTTATGTCAGAGGATTTGGACTGGCATATCCTGAATTGTACTTCATACATCTGGTCCTTTGATCAGGACCTTGGCCCACCTGAGCTTTGTTTTCTTTCCAAACATTTTTCACAGTTTTTCAGCCTGTTCAAAGCATCTTTACTTCTGACATACAGTCAGGGCATGACCAGGACACAGTCACATTCAAGAGGCTGAAAAGACTCTGTGGAGCAGTATCACTTAGTCACAGCCAGATAAACAATGGAAGCAAAGAAAAATGAAATAGTCCTTCCAGTTTCTTGCTGGCATGTTGTAAAGAAATGGATTTTAGTGATCCTTAAGCATACATTTAGATTTTCCAACAGATTCCTTATTCAGACAAACAACAAGGATACTCACCTTTGTGTACTTCAAYATGATCAAAAGTGCATGTACTGGTCATGTTACTTTTGGAAGATTTTTAAGGGAGAAGTAGATATGAAATTGGCAGTAGTCTTGTGTGAAAGCATCTTCCCTTCTATTTACTGCTTTTGATCACTCAGGAATTATTTTTAGAACACTTTCAAAATGCAAGTCTTTATGGGAGCTGTTTCCAGCCTCTGGAGCATTCAAAGAAAAAAAATAGAGATGTTAATATGTCCTGAGGCTGTACTTAGGAAGAGTATAGACTTTTATATTTATGTTTGAGATTTTCTTTCTAAAGAGAAAAAAAAAAATCAAAAACTCTGTAGCATGTTCAGTTGTTCTAGAAGATGGTAAAGTACTTCTAGTGGCTTTCAACTTTCATTTTCATTGCTTCAAAGTATATCAATTTATTGTAAGTTTGTGTTCTGCCACAGTGTTGATGTAACATCAAATACTGATATACAAATCTAGACTGAAGAAAAAGCAGAAGAAAGACTGCTGTGTCAAAATGTAACACCTTTTGAAGAAGAACTTAATGAAGAATCTTATTACGTATAAAAACAAAATATTTATGCAAAAGTGATTTGAATTTCACCTACTGCTAGATGCTTTTGGAATCCTRCGTCTCAATATCTGAAAAAAAATGTAGAAAAAACAAGAGTTTTTTTACACAATGTATAATATTGCACTTAACATATATTGGGATACCCAAATACACTATATGCCTATAGCAATTTTTATAAGTAGCAGGACTATATCCTTAGTTGTCCATTTGAGTTGACTGGAGTCTACTAGTTAATTATGCTTCAGATTGTTCTGTCCAAACTCTTTAATAATGGATTTTATGTTTTTTCTTTTTTTTAAATTCCTTAAGTTCCCCACTTAAAGAATAATAACAATAATATTTCCTTCCTTCTAGAGAGAAATCATATTGATTTGCTGTGCAGTTCAAAGTAGAAATTATCAGTTTGGATCAGAGACTTCATTACATTAAATGTTTTGACAATTAAAGCTAAAAATTGAATATTTTGTATTGTTCATMTGATTTAAGTTTTGCAAATTTGTGGCATGCCTATGTGTCTTAAATTAGTTATACATCTTTGGTTTCCAATTAATCTTTTTGACTTAGAGAAGGAAAAAGCAAGAATTGACAACAGGAGAAAAGCCTACGCTATAATGTTTTTTTGTGTGTGTGATTTGCACGCCTAAATGACCTTTTCAAGACATGAATCCACTATTTCCCTAAGCTTTGGCTCAGTTTCTAGTGGATATTGAAAGGCTGTATTAGTCTTCAGTTTGACTGTTAAAATACCCCAGGAAACTAAATGTCCGTTTTCTTAGTGTGCTACGGATATAGCACTGTAGAACAGCTCAAGGAGAGGAGACACTTGTCCTCTCAGGTTCTCAGAAAGAACCTGCTGGTAGGAGTCTGTCATCTTCAATGTATTCCCCCATCAGCTGGTACACATCTCATTCTTTTATTTGCCACCCCAGCAATTTTTCTAAGAAACCCAGTACCTTTCTGCTCACTGAGAACTTGCCAAATATCAGACTATGGATACATTATCACTGAATTCCTTCAGTCCTTGCTGGGGGTAGGTGGTAAAGGTGCTCAACTTTCCATGGGATTATAAAATACTAGCAAGACTAGATGATGGTGCACATGAATGATTCTCTCTTGTCGTTGCTTGCACAGTCACCTGTAAAAGATGCTCCATGTTCTAATTAATATTTCACAATTTAAAATGTTTTATGAAGTATTAAAGTGTCCTAATAATTTGCACTCTTGCTTTCTCTCACTACATCAATTATATGCAACTATTCCACGCAAAATTGAACTACTTCAGAAAGAAATTTTTGGAAAATTCCTTGAATTGATGCACAAAAAGAGGAACCAACTATATGTTGAAATACTATTCAAGAATGCTTTATAAACTGGTATTTTTGAGAATTAGGAGGATAATTTTTCAGGCAGAAGATAGAACTGAATTCAAGGCTTACATCTTGGAGGAGTAGTTCAACACTGGAAGTTGTTCTGGATGCAAAATTCAACATTCTGACCTTGCACACTTAGCAAACTTTTTCAGCGGATAAATTCACAGCCTAAGCTGTTCCAAACAAGCATCTAAATATGAGCAACTTTGATATTTGTCATTCATCACCTTTTCTTTAATGGAATGTTTTTTGTACTTCTGTAAATATTGATAGACTGCACACATCTGCAGACTAAAATAATGGATGCCTTTAAGACCAAAATTACTAATCAGAGCTGTTTCTATGTTTCTTTACAGTCTAGCAGATCCAAGTTCATCAAGCACAGTTTTACTCATCTTTGACAGCTCAGTATTGTAATTATAAATTTTACATTAAAATAGAGCAGGATAACTGCAGTAATTTTTATACACTATACTTTTAGAAATAATTAAGAATTCATAGTTTTCATGCAGCAACCACAGACTGTGAGGCTGAAATAGAATTTCAATTTCAGTGCTTATAAAAATATAAATTTTGGTTTTGGAGTCCATATCAAGTACAGATGCTGAATACAGAGCTGAATACAGAAAATGTCTGTATGCAGACATTTTACACCAAAGATGATCTACTGAAAAACTCAGAAGTGCATTACATTTTTTTAATAGAGTGATATTGAATTAATGTAGTAAGTCTAGGCATAATGTCAGGTACCTTTGAGGCTAATTGATATTAGTCTTTTACCATTAAGCAGTTCCCAAATTTTCAGGTGAGTTGGGAGATGTGTCCGTGAGCAACATGCAATTCCTGGATTCTCAACATTTAAGACTCCTTTATAGTAGAAATGAACTAGAGTGTCAAGTGTATATATGTGTATACTAGCACCCCACTGAAACCAGGAAGAGTTAGAGTTGTAAATATTTTTGAGGATATGGACCTAGGTAAAGCTGAGTTAAATTTCAAGAACTTGCTTTATTGGGCACTGCACTGTGTAAGTAATGCATCTGAAGACAAATTACTTTTTGAATAAGGTCTTATTCTATGTGTAGAATACTGTAATCTGGCCTTTTTTTTTTAAATTTCATCCTGTTACCTGCTTTAATTAGAACAGTAAAACACACATATTTAAATGTCATTAGAGTGATTAGAAGCATATGAGCCATTGTGTTACATACATTACAGATGATTTTATAGGATGACTGGAATGTGACACAAGTAAAGCTGCTTTTCCTTTCTTTTGAAGAAAATGTATAATAAATATGAAGAATAGATGTAAAGTGATGTAATGTAGGCAGGAAAATTTTATAAAAGTAATTCTGAGAATGCAGCAAATTATTTAATATTTTATCAAATTATGTTTGTGTTAGTACACTGTAATTACAATGTCTAACAGACTTGTCTTAGCCTTACCTTGAAAGAAAGAAAACAATAAAAAAAGTGCGATTAAAAAGAAGTAATAAGCTCTCCCTCCATACCCTGTATAGGTGACAAGATTCCATATTATTATTCTGCTTTTCATTTGGCTGTAATACTATGTAGAAAGCATCTCATTACAKTTCGAAGTGAACCATAATCTTGCAAGTGTATTTTATAGTCTCTTACTGCTCCTCGTCTAGACACTGTTTTTCTTTAAGGCCTTTGAAACTGGCCTAACAGCTAAATCATTTTTATAGGACATTCATGCCGTGTATACATTACAACTCTTTGACAGACCTATAAAAAATTAAAGTCAATTAGCAACCCCAATAATTGTTCCTTGACCTTTAGGATGTCATAAACCCAGATCTGTTTGCTGTAAGATCTGACTATCCTTTTCTAGAGGTATCATGAATGATTCATTTGCTAAAGTTAATACATAGAAAATTAAAAAGTCACTAAGATATTGTGAATAGTTACTGATTATATGAATAGAATGCATATGTGGGTATGCAAATACTTAGATAAAAGTTAAATGAAATATATAGGGCTTTGTCTTACCAGTTAGCAATACTGTTTCAGAAAATGCACACATTCAGAATTTTTTAGCGCTTCTTGATGTAAAGAAGTGGACTAGGTAAAAGGCAGGAGACAAAACTTGCTTATTCCATACTTTAGGTGCTGATAGAACAATGCTAAAACATACAGCGTATCCCTTAAATATGACACCAGATATAATGAGAGTAGAGACAGAAAAGAAGTTGCATTTTCTTCCTTTCATTTTCATGTTTCTTCAATCATTTATGCCCTCTGGAAACATTTGAAGAATGTTTCCCTTTTGAAGAATAATGGACCCAACTAAGGGGAAAAAGCTCTCCTGGTAATTCTAGGCTAAAGAGACACATGAATTCACCTTGTTTATAAGTGACAAGGTGGATGTGTTTTCTCTCCTAAGCACAGATTTGAAGCTCTCAACTGAGCAGTTTTTCTCATTTTGATCTGAGGAAGGTAAAGAAGCAGATGCCGTTCAGTAAATCTATACTTTTTGGTATATCAGTATTCTTCTGTTTCTAAAACTGAGACATCTCTTTGACATTTTGCCTGTTTTCAGGGTTCATGTTTCTTTCTTTTTAAGATATATGATTTCCAGGAATAATCCATCAGGTTATCCTCAAGAGAAAGAAGAAAATGAAACTCTGCATATCATGACATACTTTTCAACCCACAATCTGATTTCATGACAGGAGATCACATTCTTCCCTCCCTTTGAAGCTTTTGCCAAGACTAGATCTTTCCTTCACAAAACTAGGTCTTCATTTCTACAGCTCAGAGTGATAATTAGACATGTGAAAGGCTACACAAAAGAACTTCAAAATGACATTCCCTTTCTCTAGTAAAGGTGGGGAGGGAATTGTTATTAAAAGCAATAAATCCTATAAGCTTCCAGGAACAGAAGTGACTCATTGTAAAAGGGCACTAGAATTAGTGCCTTGAGTAGTGACTTGAGTAGTGTTTAAACCTCATGCTGGAGAGTGAGGGACAAAGTAGAGCAGGCATCAGCTGTGCAATGCGACCTTAGCAAAGAAGCTAAATAGGAACTTCAGATAATAAAAACAACCAAAGCAGAATCTGGAGGAATTCATGCTTGCATATTTGCTTTTCAATTCAAAATAGCTGCCCATTTTCTGTCCTTACCAGAGCACCGATGCAAATGCATGTGCAGTGATTGCATATTCCTTGGCTATTTCCATTTCCTGAAATGCAGTTGCCATTGTATCCATGCAGTTGCTTTCTCCTGCTTTCATCACCTCTCCATGCAGTATAGCAAGTATAGGGAATTGGCCAGTGAAGGGAAATAAAACTGATCAGTGCATGCAAAAATAGCTAAATAGTATTTTTAACCTCAATAGAAATGTTTCCAGAAAGAAAGTTTTAAACAGTTATACACACTGAATATGCTTCCTGCATGTTTATTTTAATCTACATTTCTGCCTCACTTTCCTCTCTCTCCTTTCTGATTTTCTAATTATTCCCTTTCCTTCTCTCCTCCCTCAACACCAGTCAAAGATAAGTAATAATGTTTTCTCTGCTTCTATGCCATATATGATTCCGACATACCTCTTTTGACAGCCTCTTCAAGCACAGACTGAGATCTATATTTATATAGAGCCTCCTGCAATGAGGATTTGATTTTTCTCAGAAATTGGGCCTTTTGGCAGTACACATGTTTAATAACAACATACTGAGTGTCAAAATCTTCTACTGTGTCTAGTGATATTCAACACTTGAACTAACAAATTCTTGACTTGGAAAACATGCAGGAACATGATTTTCAGTCAGAAAGGTCACTAATCCATACAGAAATCTGAAAATAGTAAAATCACTTATTAATGCTGAGATTTTTGTCTTTATGTGCATAATTATTTTGGCAGTTGCTTAACAGCTGCTAAATCTTAGTGTTGTGCATTGTCCTCTGATTTTTTCAAAACATYGTTCTCATCCAGACTAATGACCTTTATGTTATTTTGAGACCTTCATGATTCTCTTGTTTTTCCACATTCAGTTTTGKCTTCCAGCCTCAGACATAATATTCTGGCCCTTATTTTAGACAGCAGACTATTTCTAGTGGTTACCGGAATATAGCCACAATTTCAAAGCTGCTTTTCCTGCCTATTCATCCCTCTGTCCTATTTAGGATCAGATGAATAATATACTCCATTACACTGCTGGCAGATCATAAAATGTACACTCTTTTTTTTTTTCTTAATATAAGGGATTCAAAATAGAGCTGACACTTAACCTATTAAAGTTAATATATATTTATAGATTTTTCTGAAATACAAAGTGAATGAACTCTGCTCTTTTTCCTAAACTCTGATTCATTAGTATGGAATGGAAAAGCATAAGAATTTTGCTTCAATATTTTATGGATGCATTTTTCAATTCAACAATAATTGTCCAAAAGAAGTCTTTACAATTAGTGTCAGGTCTTTGAAGTAGGTAAAGTTCAGTATCCTGGAAGTGTCCAGAATATGTTTCTTATTATTGTTCATATTTACATCTCAGATTTTTTTTTATGATACCAGTATTACACTTTCATTTTGGGATACATAGGGAAGAATCTGCAGTAGATAAATAAAGATATTTTGCCCTATGTATTCCTTATTTTTTTATTTAATACTTCATAATTTAATTTTACCAAGATCATTTATCTTCGCATCTATTTTATGTATAGTCTTAGAGAAAATAAGGATAACGAGTCTTTTGATAGATTGAAACAGGACAAATAACTTATCAATATTTAGGCTCCTCTATGACACAGTCCTGGAAATGTGAGAATTTTCAAAGCTAGGCAAGGGCTGGTGGAGCATGAAGAGCCAAGATTCAACATGAGTGCTGCGTCAATCACAGTCTTTGGAGTTCAGACTTCTATGATGGATTTTTTTTTATGATTTCAGACTTCTTTTCTAGCAAAAATTTTCAAATTCCACATGTATGTTCCAATTATAATTTTAATCAATTGATTTGTTTTTAGGTTAGTTACTAAACCAAAAGAAAAATAATATTTTCTAGCTCATTGGTTAATTAAAACAAAAACTTTCACTATTTTGGGAAATTCAAACAGTATTAATGACTGGCTCTGGCAGTATTGATTGCTCAGAGTATTTTTAAATAGGCAATGTGAGAAGCTGGAAATAAAGAACAAGATTTCTAAGTTGACTTATGCTCTGCCAATCTCAAGCTTTTGGAAGCTATGCAAAGCACTAGATATTCTTCACACCCTCACATTAAAATGCATACTCGTTATACAAATATCACATTGGATCTGATACTAAATTTGATGGCATTCCACCCTTTATCCAAGGAAAGAATTTTACTGCAGAAATAGGAAAAATTTGGAAGCATTTTTCATAATCTTTTGAATCAAGTATAGGTAGGTTTGACTATGACACACTTAGAGTGAAGACTATATTTTTCACTTTTGGTACTGTTAAGTTCTTCTAAAAAAGTGGTAAAGTGAATTGTTTCAAGTATTTTTTAACAGTGATGACTACAATTACTTTGAATAACACGTAATTTTCCTTTTATATTTTTCCCTTGTCCTTGTCAATGAATGCACTGAATTTTTTGAAGGAGTAGTGATGTTTCGTGAATGATCTCAGCGGAGAGAGTCAGGAAGATAACTTCTGTGCCTCTAATTCTTTTGAAGAAACATATCAGCACTTATGCTTACAGCTTTTTGATTGTTATGAGGGAAACCTGGAATTTCAGGTGATATGAGGCAGAACTTAGTTAGCTCCTACAGTGGAGAAGGAAAAATATTTAATAAGTTTTAGTTATGTTTACTACAAACTAACCATTAAATTTGAATTTACTAAACTAGGAGATAAATCACAACACCAAAAACCACTCTACATATTTATACAAAATCATTTTGACTTCTTTTTCCTTCCTGAGTATCTGCAATACAGCAATATGTCGGATATGGCAATATCCTTTGTTTGCGTCAGAGGCCTTTATAAACTGTCAGAAATGCTGAGAAAATATTCATAAAACATGAATTAGGGATTGAGTTGGAGGGACTAACCATTCTGTTTTTCCAGTGTGGCTGTGTTAAGACTTTTGAAAATCTTCCTCACATAGGACATGTTCTGAGGCTTTGTTGAAATATCAGCATAATTATGCCATAGAATTTTGACACCCAGTCTTTCATTTTTCATACAAAAGTGGAAATCAGTGTTGCTGCAGTACTATTGTGATCTAACACATGATCTCAGAATGCTTAAATTTCTCTTTGCATGAAGAACATTCTTCAGATAAGTCTAACAGAATCCCTTGACTCTGAAAGAAATATTCAGACCTTGTAATCTTCCCCATGGACATACTTTTGTATCAAAAACTTAGAACTAGAATCCGCCCCATTTCCACTGTATAGAATTCTTATGTGAGACAGAAAAGTAGTCTAATGAAAATAGAAAATGGTATTTGACTTCTGGGAGAAATTAAAATAGCCTACTTTATAATCTTTGTATAGTAAGTAATCCATGCAGTCAGATCCAGGAGCATTCTACTATACAAAACTGAATAGAAATTATCATTGCATGTCTCTTCCTTTTCTGATGATTTTTTCAGCATCATTTTGGATTAATACAGAATATTTAATTCTTTTGCCTTGAGCACTTTGTTCCATAACATTAATTCAATTACTTAGTAACAACAAGAAATGTCAAAGTCATAGTTAATCCTAAGAACTTTTCTTTATGCCTTGCTCCTAACTATAGTTCTGTAAAGCCTGGTAGATAATAAGAAGAAGAATAAGAAGAAGAAGAAAGAAGAAGAAAGAAGAAGAAAGAAGAAGAAGAAAAAGAAGAAGAAGAAGAAGAAGAAGAAGAAGAAGAAGAAGAAGAAGAAGAAGAAGAAGAAGAAGAAGAAGAAGAAGAAGACCTGTTCTGTTTCTTCATTAATATCACGTGAATAGCTCCACATAGCCTGAATTATGACAAGATTTCATAGGCTGTGAAGTAAAGACTGTAGTCAAATGCAACACTGCAAAGTTAGACAGAACCATACTTTAATAACTGGCAGAACACAAAACTGGTAAAACAGTAAAAAATACATTCAAAATGAATTTGTTTAATATACTTGAAGTATTATTTTAACTGTCTGAAATACAAAGTTGTGAAGCTAAGCATAAGCATGTTACCTGGTAAGAAGATCATTATATATATATCACCATGAAAAGGGAATAAAAGACCTGCCTTGGTAACTTAAAACATAGTTAGAGGCTGGATTTTTCTTCAAAAGCAGTTAATTTGGGAGATTTACGTAATTATTTTAAAAGCATGAAAATAAAAGACATATAGTACATGGAAACATAATCAACATTATTACCTTAGTACCCTACTTAGAATTTTTTATTCAAGATACTTTCACCTGTTATAATACAGATAAAAAGGCTAGCAAGGTAGGATTACTATATTAATTCCTCATCATATTTTATTTCTAATTTACTATTTTTTTTAAAAGCCATATCAGTTTTAAACTTTTTTTTAAGCAAAGTGTATTTTTCTGAAGTCATAAAATGCAATTACGTCATAAGGTCATTATTCCAAAAGAATGACTTTCAAAGAGATCTTTGAAAGAGACTTTTTTACGGATGTGCTCTCTGCCTAATAGAAAAGTTTCAAAAGACTAACCTGTATTGTTTTATGTCAGACGGTGTACTCTATCAAAATGTCAAATTTCTCATTTCACATTTATATAGTATGGGAATTAGATATAATAATTGTTCCCTCTGGCATCATTGTAAACATCATAGAATTTCATGAGCATTGTCATCATTTTTGAGGTTTTTTATTATCATTTTACTAAAAAATAATAAAAAGCTTTTTATTGTTTTGTGGATACTGCTTGTAGTAATCATTACAGATGAGGTCAACAAAAAAAAACAAAGCTGCGTACCTGTATCTTAATACATAAAAAAAGAATATTGAAAGACTCCAATACCATTGTGCTCTATTTATTGTGAAAGGTCAAACTTTCATTTAATTTGAAGTACAAAAATATTTAGTGTGCATACGAAAACTCATTTTTGTTTAATGTTTTTTTACAAGTTGAAAAGCAAACATACTCTTCTGAGCTCAAGAAAACATTTAAGGTTGTGTATTTAAGTTGGTGCATGACTAACAAACTTCAATGCCAGAAGCTAATTACATATTCAAGTAGAACCCTACATATTAGGATTTTTTTTTTTYYCCCCTCTGGATAAAATTTTTTTTGGATTGAATATTCAAATTGAAATCTGAAATATGCTAAACTCAGTTCATAAGATGTTGTGAGTTGATGTACCTTATCATCACTTTTCCTGTCTTCTTTACAGGTCTCTTCAGTGTCACTCCAAGAAAAAAAAGCCACTTGATTTATACCTTAAAATGTAGCTTAAATGTAGTACTTAAATTTACTACTTAAATGTAGTAAATGTATGTTGATCAGCAAATCTCAGATTTAAATTATCAAACTCTAGGATACCTAATAATGTTATACTATCTCCCCAAGTATGGAAAAAYAGTCTAATTCAGCTTATCTTGCTACGTCTCTGACAGCTCTCTCTATATATTTCAGTGGAGAATTCCTCATACTAATGTAGCAGAATCCTAACCTACTGTACTTAAATGTCATGTTAAAGCATTATTAAATTTAAGCTGGTAATAAATTTATTTCAGAGGATGYTTTTAATATTGAAGAAAATATTTTAGTAAGTACAGCAGGGGGCAAGAAGTGTTACTGAAGATTTTTTAATAATCTTAATCACTAAACTATAAATAATCAAGCAGCTTCTTTAAGAATAACAGTTGCCAAAAATTTAGTATTACAGAAAAAAAAGAACTTTTTAAATTTTACTTTAGGGTCTTTCAGAGCCTCATCATTATTTACATTGCAAGAGAAAATCTAATGCAACTAAACCAAGTTAAGACATCACTGTTTAAAATACATCTTTCAGCACTATCATAAAGCACAATTTTTGACCGACTTGCAAATTATTGCTTGCATTTTTGTTAAACAGCTTATTTCTTAATAATGTATCCCTTCTACTCACAACAGGTGCTCTTTTTAATCTGAAAATACAGCTATAAATAGCTATTTTACTTGGAAATACAAAATATAGTTATTAAATATTAAAGCATTTCTCAGAGATAATATTCAAAAGAATAGACAAGTGGTGTTATTTTATTTTATTTTATTTGGATTTAAACTATCTGCTAAGTTCAGTCATTCTTATTTGAAGATGATGTTATGTTGGAATACAACAAAAAGGGCTTTTTGAGCTTTTCTGGGCTTCTTTGAGACTTGACATTTTTCAGTGTTATGTTTGATGAGCTGATCTTATGAGTTCTGTCAATAGAATAATTGACTTTTTTTTTTTTTTAGTGTGAACAAAGTTAAAGATTAGATGCTGATCTTAATCTTATTTCTCCTTCATGCTTCAAAGAAGCATTTGAATGGAAGCAAGGAAAAACAAACATTGAGTTATCCTAGGAAGGGTATTCCAAAGGGGGTGAAATGAATAAAACAAACATTGAACCTTTGAGGAAGAAGTAATCAAAATGCATAAGTATTCGTAAAAACTAGTTTCAAGCCGAGATCAAAAACTTAAAAATTTTAGCGGTAGAGAATGAGGAGAGCGGTTTTGTACAATAGGCAAAGGAATCTGAGACATGTATGTGAGTCATCTTGGGTTTTTTGTCATTTTCAGTTTTTATATGTGTTTTACTGTTTATCAAAAACAGTTAAAAATAAGATGGCAATGGGGCAGCAAAAGTAGTAAAAAGTCTATAATAAGCTGATAATATTTTGGATTAAATTACAGTGAATAGCAAGAATTCTACAAGAAGAGTTAGATGAAAGAGTTAGATGACTTTGTAGACTTGAAAATGGAAACAGGATAAAAGCCAAAAGAACAAAATGTAAAGCCTGTTTGTTAGGAAAAAAAATGCAAAGAGAATTCCAAACAGGACTGTGGGAATGGGCACCTTAATTTCATTGTGRTATAGCTAGATGCAAATGGAAGGGAGAACATGACAAAAGGAGAGAAAACCCAGAATGGAAATTTTAACTTGTGACTCTTAGATATCTTTTTTGTTGTTCTTTCAAAGGAGATTTAAAGGAACACTAATTTTCCTTCAAAAGTACAGCATTTATTGTTAATAGTAATGGTACAGCCTAAGAAGGATTTTCATTTCCTGTTGAATATTATTGAGATTGCCTAGGGTGCAAATAAGTTTAATGGCATAATACAGGCTATGTGGTTGTATTGCGGGGCAGGGGTCTCCAGTGATGTGCTCCAAGGACCCTTTGTGGAGTGATCATCCAGTACTTACACCCTGCTGTGCCTCGTTCTCCGCCACCATTCTGGCACCTGAACGTGTTCTGCCCACGAGCTCCTTGTGACCAGTCGTGTAGCGACTTTGCAGCATTATCCAGTCCTGGTGAATGTCATCCCTTAGCCAATCACCTTCCAACTTTTCAGGGTTTTCCCACCCAGCCAGTTCCTCAAACCCCTGTTTTGCAAGCCAGTTCCTGGCCAGTCATGTCATAGCATATTCCTACAAGGTTACACTAGCATTAGTAATAATTTTGATCTGTCTGATTGATATGTCTTCCTTATGTGTCTAGATCTGAAGGCAAGGTGTTAGCATTGCCAGAAAAGAAGTAAAATGGTCCTCATTTTACTTTTTCCACAAAATTGCATTTTGCCAGTTCACTGTTGCCTGTTTCATTGTTGAGAAATATCACAGACACAGAGACATATGGGAAATTTTAAAGAAGGGATACAAGTAAAGAGTAAGTTGATAGAATTGTGAATAATCTTGGTAGCGATGACATCTAAAACCATATAAACAGATTTGAACCATGGGTTGAATGCTACTTCAAATTCTGAGGTTTGTAGAAACACCTTTAGTTTTTCTTACAAATATAAGTATTCATGCCAAATAAAATTAATAGAAAAGAATAAACACATACAATACTTCCCTTTACGTTTTAGAAATTCTACAGAGAAAATACACTTCGGGAAGCCTTCAACATCATGTGATTTTTTATTATCATGAAATGTGAACTCTACACAATCTATTTGTGTGTCACAATGGGAGGGGAAGTGATATATGCAATTGTAATTTAGAATAACTACTCCAAGAACACATACTCAATGTCACATTAGAAATAAGAGTAATTTGAAATTCGCTGAAAATGAACACTGCTGAAATACAATCAATCAAAAAGCTTCTTACAGTACATTTGAGACAATTTTTGGTAAGATTACAACTGTACTCTCCACAACATTATTTAAGGGTATTTTCCTATTAAGACAATAATCTTTATTCAATAATGCACTTCAAAACTTCTGCCAGTGCAGTCTTTATCTCAAACCTGCCCCCAATTTAGAAAGAAAATGAACTTTATTTGGTAATGCAGGGCAAAAAAAAGAGAAAGCAAAAAAACCCTTGTGCTTAGTAGCTTTAACTTTGCTCATTTATTCGAAGACATCTTTCTGCTTTACAAAATTAAGTGTTATACTTTACAGGAATGTTCCAAGCTATCTCATAATTACCTACTGAATATAGTATACAATGAGTATATCCTTAATTAATTTGCATCTAAAACAGAAGTATGCAATATATTGCGATTGGAATAAAATGAAAGGCATCATATATCTCCAGAACCTGACACTGCATTGTCTGTGAATTCATTTTTGAAGGTCATAAGCAAACCTGCAAATTAAAAAAAAAAAAAAAGCAGATTAGATCATGTTACACATTTCCTTCTTTAGTAGCATAAATATTGCAGATGGGAAAAGCTTTAGTCTTGCTGATGGGTATAGAATCCACTAAACTCCACAGTACTGAAATTCTCTTCCATATGCAAATTTAAAAATTAAGTTGTCTTTTATTAGCATTTTCTCCTTTAAATTGCCAACATGATTCAGTCTAATGCACAAAATGGGGGAGTCTTAAATTAAGTCCACAGGCTTAGCACTCCTGAGTTAGAACAGAGGCAATTTTAGCCTGGCTTATTCTTCACATCCGTTCAATTAACCTCACAGAGCTTTAGAACAAAAGCCAGTGTGACGAGTGTCATTTGAATTGAACAAATGCCATTTATCTGTCAACGTATTGACTTACATCAGCCACTCCAAGCCAAGACCAGGGTTTGAAATTAGGTGGACACACTTATGAGGCAGTGGGAGCTAATTTTCAGTTTTTCAGAAACCTTACATTGCAGACTACTTAAAACCTTCCATTTGATGAGCTTTCCCAACTCATGGGCAGAAGCAGTAACTCTTTATAAACTGAATGTGTTCTCTAAAACCAGTGCTGCCCCTTCTGCTGTGCCCTGACTTGCTGCAGATAGGCATCTTGTTTTAGGATCTGATGTAAATGATTTCTATCTGAGCAGAGCAAGCGCATGGTGGGATTCATACGCTCCTTGTGTTATGTTCACGCCATTAATGTGTACCATTTTACAAACAGTTAAACAATCCCACAATGGCTCTGAGAGTGACTTTCCATCCGGTGGCTTTGTTGCTGCCACACACCATTTCACTCAAAAACAAATGAGGGCTTTTTAACAGCAGCCAGACAAAACACTTTAATATATTGTCAATACTGCAATGTAGCATTGCTTATTGCTTTTTGGACTGAAAAAATGACCACACTGTGTGCTTTGCAGTCCAAATGGTTACAGGGTTGGAGGTGATTGAACACATATGTTTTGAATAACTGTTATTCTAATAAATATTGAGTCAGCAAAAGTGAATATTAGCATAGTGTTCGGTACCGAAGAGCTCTTATTTCAGAACTGCTTTTCCTGCTGATCCGTATGGAAATGATTTAAAACAAAGTGTGTGAACTTTTTTTTTACAGTTTTGCTACTATTGAGTTCTCTTTTTGTTTCTCCAGTTGGCCAACCAAACTGAGGCTTAGAGGATTAGTCAATTACTGTGGTTGCTGTTCATCCGTAACTTGAAGTACCAAAGCTTTACAAAAACTCCATCATTTACTAGCTATGTAGGAGGATCTACATGGCTACCATTACAGATGATGCTATTTGATATATTCATCAATAGCAACAAGAAGAATTCTGAGTAAGGGTGATTGAAAAGGGTGAAAGAAAAAATGAACATCTGTGTTGGTATAATAACTTATACTGTCACAGCCTCTTAAATCACTTCTACTTTAAGTATCTTGCTAAAGGGCTGAAGAATTTGAAATTTAACTAAAGATGAAAGAGACCCAACATTTTCACTTTGAAACTTCAGAAGAGTTGCACTGCATATCCAAAGCTGCAGTAAATGTCTTTGCAATAGAAATCCTGCAATAGCTCTCTCTCAAAAAAAAATATAACCCAATAGTCTCCCGAAAACAAAAAAAAAAACCCAACACACTAACAATGCTTCATAGCACAAAGTGCCAGAAGTCTGAACAAACACCAAATTCATGGGCATTTCACATGAGAACTATAACAAAACAAAGAGTTAGCATTTGCTTTTTTTAAAATCCAGTATTTTTTACATTACAGCTGAATATGTGTTTCTCTGTGAGATGTAGAGAAAAGTTCAACCTGTGAAGATTTTTCCATTTATGAACTTAAGGATATTAGACATAAGCTAATTGGAGTGGCTAGAGTTCAGCCAAGACTTGAAAAAAATGACAATATTGATTCAAAAATTTTAAGTAATAATACTGATAGATTTTTATTATGTAATTCTGGATATTTCAGGTTGAAAATACATTTACAATGAGTATGATTTTAAAATCACATCCAAGTATCAATATAATTAGAAAGTTCAATTTCATCATATATTGACTTGCAAACTTTTAACATAAAAAGAAATTACTATACAGCAAGAGATGACTATTAAAAGTACTAAGAGGATATGAGGTTCACGTTTTTAATAATTCTAAAACTGATCTCACAATCAATTTGATTGAACTGGTATACCGTATCAGCCAACAAACTAATTTTCACCTTCTTTTTACTCGCAAAGTAACATTCTCTAGCTTAAGAATCTTCATTTCATCTGATTTTTAAAACATCAGTGATTGGTATTTTATTATCATTATGAAACTATACTGCATATAAAATGTATATATGCTGCAAAATACTGCAAATCAAAGTGGTAAGACTGGCTTTAGAAATTATGTTCGTGTTAGAAATGTACAGAAAAAATGTAGCAAAACGATATARCATAAAACTTACAACAACCACACAATGCATATGAAAGTGGGCCATGACCCTAAATGCCCTTTTATTTCAAATTGTCATTATTTAATTTGGAGAGTAAATACAGGTTCATTTGTAAACAGAGAGATTACTAAATTGTTAGCCCTTTATTTACAGAAGTAAAACAGAAGTCTCTGAAGAGATTTCATGTTGGTCTGAAGTATTCCATCTTTGTAAGCAAATATAGCTCCAGACTGGAGCATGTAATGACAAAAGCAAATAAGCAGATTCATTTTTCTCTAGGCACATCCAGACAAACACCCTTTTAAATAATGAAAAATTGATACAAAGAGAAAAGCAGACTTATCATGAGGTGTGTTTTGTTCACAGTTGCTACGATTCCTGATATTATCTGGATATTGTGAGAAGACCTATAGCCAGGATCTTTTGACCCTGGCATATGTAGAATAGTAAAGACAGTCTTTTTATTGTAGCTCGTGTTCTTCTATGATTTCAGTTTGTCTTGTTTATGTTACTCCTATTCACTTAAATTGATGTCGATGAACTTGCTTGATCAAGCAGATCAGTGTATACATTAGTTTGATCCATGTATTACTCATGTCATATTTTCTTTTTTTTTCCTCTGCAAATCTCAGCTCTCAATACTGAGCCTTTAAAAACTGTAGTCTCTGCCACTGAGATTGCATGGAAATTCCTGGGAGAACTATAAGCTGTTGATTAAGCAAGATTCATGACTGTAACCTGAGGCAATAACTATGAGTGGTTGAAATTATGAGTTCATATTTTGGAGGAGAAAGTGGCATTGAACCTGATAAGCAGCTTATTCTGATGAGAAGAGGAGACTGAAAGACTCCCCTGAGAAGCAGCCAGCTGTTTGCCAGAGAGTCAAGCTCACCAAAGGAGCCTCTCAGTGCGTGTTGCATTTAGCATGTTACATCATTCTCCCCTGATGTGCAACCTTCACTGAAGGCTAAAGTGGAAACTATTCAGTGTCAACGCCTGAAATGAATAGTTTCTTTTTTAATGAAAAACTATTCCTATGAGCTTCTGAGAAATTCGTTTCCAAGACTGAAGCAAATGGAGCAGCATAGAAAGTAACATTCTGGAGGAAAAAATAATTTTGTATATTCAAGCACTTGTTTCATACTTTTGAATGCTATTTTCTGTTATAGATATCTAAATCATATGAATTCTCTACAGAAATTGGAAGAGAAATKATAAGTATCAGTGCATTGACAAAAGGACAAGGAAAGTCATATTTTCATGAATTTAAAATCAATAGAAAATGTATGACAGATTTAGGTATTTAAAGAAATCTTCAGAAACTACAGTAACAAAGAAAAGTACAAGCAGGTGTCTAACCATAAAATTAGATGAAGAGTTCCTATATCTGCAATAAAGCATTTTAGGATTTTATTGCTGTAATTTTACTACAAAAGTTAGGAACAGTAAAACCACAAAGTTTTCAATTAAGATTTAAATTAACATCTTTGTATCAAATAGGAAAGAGATTTACTCTATACTGAAACTTCTAGCATCACTTTCGCTGTATTGCTCCACTGATTTCTCAAGACAGTCTCAGTGCTCTCCCATCTTTTCCCTTCAAATTCTTCTCCTATTAGCTTTAAGATAGTAAGCACTGATCTAAAAGTGTTCCTACTCTGAAACTTTTCTAGAAAAGAAAGCATTCCATAACACGCTAAAGTATTCCTTCTATTTAAAGTTTCTGTTCCCAAAAGTAAACTTTGCATGTGCATAAGAACAGAGATCATTCAGAAAATACAGCCACTTCCCTTCTTAATTAATACTAACTAATCCAAAATTTCATAGACGTGTGTGTGTGTGTATATAAATATATATGTATATATACATACAGTGGGCAATTTTAACAGTGAATTGTCTCTATAAGGCAGGAAGTTTAGCGTGACGTGTAGCTTATTAGATCTATCCTGCATAAGAACACCAACGTAGAGGTGGGGATTTCTTGGTTGGTTTTGTTGGGAAGGAGCTATTAAGCCTGTAGAGGCATCCTGTACCTGAAAGGGCTTGTGCTACAATGGGAAGCACAATGGGAWGCACATGAAAATTAATGTGGGGAGTGGCTGGACATTAATGTGTGCTTTGTGAAGTAGGTATCTGAAAACTTGAAGTATGAATAAGGAGTTGTTGGAAAGAGTTGCTGAATGTTGCATGATATATTTAAAAGATTTTTTTTTTCGTTATGTGTATTGTTTGTATTTATTTCTGTATTTTCTTACAAAAGCATATACATGGCTTTTGAAAACCCTCAAAGCTGATCTTCCAGTCTGGTGAACTTGCTCCGAATAATTTGTCCAGCCATTTTTTTTGCAGAGGGAAAAAAAAAAATGACTGTACTGTTCCAGATTTTTTTTTTTTTTTAGTTCCTATTGTTTTCTTGTTTTGCTCACATGCAAAAGAAACTGGTCAAAATAAACTTCACTACAGCCTCCAGTCCCCTTGAGAAGGAGGCTGGCTCTTCCAGCAGCAATGCTTACTGTTTGTCCATCTCATTCACTTATCTCTCTGTTCTTTCTTTTAATGTTCAGAAACATCATTAATACATGACAGAAATCTCACTCTCTTTTTTTTTTATTATTATTATTTAACATATGTATATATCTGTGAAGATTTTCTAAACACAACCTTCAGCTTGCAATTCTATTTCAGGCCAACAGTTTCTTTTCAGCTTTACTCCGGAAGCAAGCATGTGTTTGCTATCTCTCTTCAGGCAACTCCCATCATTTTGACTCTTGTGATATAATCCTCTTTAAGGAAGGTTCTGTTCTTCTGCGCAAATCAGGAGAACTAAAACGGCACAGCTTGTTGCGTTTCACTAATCAGTTAACTTTGTCTACTAAATCTCCATTTTGAGGCTGGACTGAGGGATAAGATTGTTAGAGAAGTTAATTTGCCATGAGGATGTCAAGATTTTAATTCAGTAGGCTTAAGTTCAGACATTGATCTAATGACAATTACCATAATAAATAACATGTTGTAAAAAATGAGGTGTAAAAATACAGGCCACTGTAACTTCTGGAATATTTTTCTCAAAAATATTTCTTCAAAATAGTGGAGAAATAGATGTTTCTCATGCATGCTAGCTCACTTTAGAACGGCTAGCAAAATTAAGTCTTTGACGATGCCATAGGTTTATTTGATATGTCTAGGTGACTGCACAGATAATATCACCATTTATTCCTACAATAAGTCTGTATATAATTCTATAGACTGAACTAAGCACACGTACAATATAAACATAAAACTTTTGTTTGCTTTTATGTTGTCAAATAGACTTTATCTTCAGCTTTTTTTCTGCCTCATAGCCTRATGCCTTGCATTTCCAGATAGATGAATATTTTTATTCATATATATTTTCAAATAACTGTCTACTGCCATGAGTTGTTGGCAATCTTTCTATTTTGCTTGCTGTTCTAACATCTTCCTACTGTATGCCCAGCTGTGATGACAATTGCAGTGATAAGCTACATTGTACATCTTCACGGCTTTTTACTGACATTCTTCTTTTCCTAGCACTTTATTTAAGTGGTAATCAGTCACTGTGTTGGTAACTTATGCACATGATAACACCAGCTATGTCTACAATTTATTTAAAGAAAGTGTTAATTCACATGACATAGAGACACTCTGAGTAAACAGCTGAGGTTATCAAATTCCGCCCAGTCAAGATTCCTGAATGTAAGCAGGACATGAAGTATACCTGTGCGTCAAATTAAATCCAATGGGTTGGATTTCCTACTTTGTTCTTATCTGTGAATGTGTTCCTTTCTAATGGAAATGACTGCATCTGCTTATGCCATTGTGGTGATAGTGAAAGGAAGAAAGATCGGAGGGGTGCCTCACATCTCAACCCTCTGTGAAAGCCTGTCACTTTAGTCAATGTATTTTAAAATTGAAATAATACTTAAGAACTTCAAAAAGCAAAGAAAGCAATTTGATATTTGTATAGTTCTACTTTTTCCAATCTTGCCTTAATCCATAGAATAGCACTAAGAATAGTTATTGTGTCTTTAAAAACTTGAGTTAAAGAAACCAAATAGAATAACAATTCAAACTTACATACGTGCAAAGGGATGAGTAATTTCAGTGTTGTTCTACTGCAAGTGCATTAAAGTGTTCAGTGTTTATTGTTTCCTGAGAGCAGGAGAATGAGAGAAGGCTTTCACTTCTACTGTACGCTCACTTAAAGGTTCCAGTATGTCTAAGTTATGATTTTTCAAAAACTAACTCATTGTGGACCAATAATTGCAGTTGGCAAAACTATTTCATGTCTATCAATCACATCAGTCCAAGGATGTGTGATGAGTATAACCTCAATTTTGTGAATAAACTGCTTTGGATTTGACTCTTTCATAAAGCATCTGTAGTCAGTGGCAAGATTTTGACTTCCCATCTCCTCACAGTTAAAAATCTGAAAAGGTTTTTCCATTTGTGCTACCCAGGGGAGTGTTTACATTCCTCATCACTATTAAGCTACAGCTATTACCTTTGAAACTCTTCAGAATTACTAGGAGCTAGAGTAGCCAGATATATCCATGAATAAGGCATATCTATCCACAAGGATAGGTTTTTCGTCAGTCTAAATGCAATATACTTACCTTCACTTGGCCAATAATCTGAAGGAATTACTCCAACTTGCATGTTTTCACTTGGTCATAAGGAATTTCAGGCAGATTCTAAGGCCTACCCTCTTCTGGCTAAGCACACTGCTGTAGAGTAGATTCAATCCCTTCCATCTCTGGCAGCAGACAAATTAGTGTGCCCTTTTTTTCCTATATTTGGAATATCTGGATCCTTTCTGGCCAGATTTGAAATATCCCACTGTCAAACCATGTATGAATAAAGCATTCCGCCCACATGTATCAATAAAAATATCTGTTCTTCCTGCAAAGTATGCATACCTTCTCATTTACTGCTACAAGAGTCATGTAACAATAACAMCCATTTAAATTTCTATTTTTCAAAATTATTATTTCTATTTTGCCATAGTATTGCAAAAAACTCAAACAATTATTTTCAGGAAGTTTTCAAACCCCTTTGAAGATATACTTTTAYTTCCAGGTCCCATCAATCCCTTCTCTATGTTAATGATGTTTATCGGTGTCTGTGAAGAAGTAAACAAAAATCTTTATGCCTGTGCCATACATCTAAGACAGCTGTGAATAATATATAATGGAAAGGAGCAGTAGTTTCATGAATTCTAAGATTAAGTAGGAAATTGTACTTTAACTGTTTAATAGAGTAATCTGCATTTTTGATCAATAAAGCCAGAAAACAGCTTTGTCCAGACCCTCTATAATTGTGTATGCAGTGGAGAAATTTGCACTAGGTGTTGAAGAATACTGTTGTGTAAAAGAGGAAGATTAACAAAAATGCAGATAGTATAAAATGGAAGACTGGCTAAACATTCACTCTTGGAGAACAGAAGATAAAATGATAATGGAAATGTTGCAAGAATGGTTGGAGAGAAAGGCAGGCAACCTTTTGGTCTGTTGAAAATAACCATGCATGTGGGAAATGAGTAAAAATCAAGGAAAAAAAAAATGTTGTCTTTCCACTTGCATCTCATTTTTGCTTTCCTGACTATGGATCATGGGTTTAAAAAGAATTTGTAAGGGAAAAGAAAAACATGTTTTTCATCATGTTTCTTTGCATACAGTGTGAATGATAAAGTTAAGCAAGGACTAGCTGCAAGGGATAACTTCTCGATTCTGACCAAGCTTGTATTCTTGCGACTACACCTAACTATATTTTGTATAAGACTTGGATAATGCTACAATGAAGGGTGTTGTTTACGGCAATGTTAGTTGAAAAAGTAATAGAAAGTTCATGGACTTTAATTGCATGTCTGCTGCCGTCCTTAAGGACTTGAAGGAATTAGCCAGCAGTGGTTTAATACAGAATTACTTATGCAGGTTGTTAGATGGCTGTGAATTTCTATTCATAGTTTAATACTTGTGAATATGATAGTATTTTAAAACAACTCTCTGTTTGCCTTAATACCTACAGTTGGCTAATAAAGATATCTAATTGGTCTTACTTGTATCAATAAACAAAATAAAGTGCACGAAAGTAAGACAGAAAAAAAATTATTTTCAAAAATATTTAATTTTTACAAGAATTTAGTCATATATGTTGCAGTTATTTATAAATAGAAATGATTACAAAATGATAGATCATAGCTTCTGAGAAAAAAAAAAAGAGAAGAAAATTAAATTCTTTGAATCCAGTGACATTTTTTTCCCCTAAAAGGGGAAAGGTTTTCTCTAATGTGGCTGTTCTACATAGTATTATGTTGAAGTTTGCCACTATTTTGTTCAATTTCTACATGGGTTATTCCTCTAGAAAATTAAAAAGGTCAAAGTAATATACTAGAATATGAAATATGCTTGTTCCATGGCTCTTTATTGAGGCTTCAAGGAAAAAATTTGTACCGAGTGGTGAAAGAAAGGGATCTGTAGTGTGGTAGGAGAGGAAGAGGGTCTCTTCTTCATAAATAAATAAAAAATGCTTTATGCATTGATTTTTGGATTAAGATTTTTATCTATGCCTTTTACAAAGGTAGAGATGGTTATACATTGGACTATGTTGCAGTCTTAAAATAAGTATACCACTACTTATTAAATGTTAGCTTTTGTCCTATATACTGCGTGTAACTAAAATAGAGTTACCTGAAGATCKACAATCTACAATATCTAAATAGTTTCCAAATAATCTTTTTGAGAAATTCTTCTATATTTCTTCTAAAGTAAAATTCGGTAATATCAGCATCTTTCAGTAGAAATGGAAGTATATTATTCTACTCCAGATTTACTCAATTTCTTTTCACTTTCAGTTTTAAGTAGTTATCATCTATCTTAATAATAAAAAAATGAGCTAAATATATACAATTAATATCTGGGAAAAATTTACTACCTCAGAACACAAGTCAAAGAATACTTATGTCTAGGTAAGATTTTTTTTTTTCAGTTTAGTAGATATCATATTGAATGTCTTTCCAGACTTACACAAAGCCAACTTTGATCTATATTTTTCACAATGCGGTAGTTTAATCTTACATTTGATTTGAATGCAAATACTGAAAGTTTTGAGCACAGGTGTTTACATTCTACTCAAACTCTTCTGGGGATCTGTGCCTTAGATTCATTCGTATCAGTAGGCTATATACTTGCTAGAAATCCAAGAATGTGTTTTAGTACCCTTTGGAAAAGAATGGATTCAAACAAGTTTGGTTAGGGGCTTTTTATGAAATCAGGTTAAGGAATTTTTTCATCCAATTCTTTAAAGTTTCAATAATTCAAGTTTTCCTGTGAAATACATGATGTAACTTCTACTAGAACTTCAGGTTTTCTTTTAGTAGTAGACACCTAAAGAACAGAAAAGCTATGCCAGAAATCAGACATTTTTTGTGAGGCTCTACTTCTATCTGAACTGCAGAGCAAGGTCTAGAGATGAGAAGTTAAAGGTAAAGTCACAGTAAAGGTTTTAAGTCTCCTGACCTGTCTGGTTTGTATCTCAGTTTTAAGGCCTATGCTGCTACTGTTCATGTCTGAATTATAGAACTACCTCCTCTTTGTAATATTCCTCTGCTATCCACTTTTAGAATGAGAAAGTGCTTGGTGAATTTGAGGCAAGGATTAGGAAAAGACCTATCACTCTCAAACATTTTTGAGGTTTCAAATTTCTTATAAAATGAGAAGAGATGACTTTTGTGCCTGGCCAATTTTAAAATGAGCTTTTCTAATTATTCTACTAGTGYAACATCTTCATGAGTGGATTGCCAATATTTTCAGCCCCAAAAATGTCATCTAACGTATATGCAAAATATTTCTAAATGTTCTTGCTCTTGTCAAAACTTCATTTGCATTTTAGTGAACAGTTTAATTTTTTATTAGAGCTCTTTTCTGAAACTTTTCAGAATTTGTATTCTTAGGTATTTATCTGGAATTAAAATTCATTTCAAATGAGTTCAGGCCTGAGAGATTTCATAATCTGAAACAAAAATATTGAAGAGGAGTTAGTAAAATCAAATAGCTTTCTTTACAGTCCGTCAATCTCATGAATTTTTACCTAGACTTGGAAGTTGCTGAAGTGTTAAAATTATTAAATATTGATTTTCATTTTCAAAGCTAAGCTATTGACATCAATAGTAAGATACATGTCTAATTACTGTTAGACATGCAATCTTTTTATTATGAAAACAAAGTAATTTGTGTACATTGTTTTAATAATAGAACCTTCTTGCAGATGTGCTAAAAACAGTCTAAAGTTTAAAGAAACATAACTTTAATGGTCTAAAGTCTTCAGATTTTTTTTCCTTAAACTTCACAACACTATTGTAACCCTATTAAACATCACAACACTATTGTAACACTATTGTAACCCTAGATTGTATTTCCAAAATCCACAGATTCAAGAGTTTGATTCAAAACAATATTTATTGGCTAGCATAGACAACTCACTCCCACTTCTCAAATACTTCAGTATCGAGTCCTTATAGTATATTTTTTTAAGAATGGTAGCCAGACAAAATGACATTCTGCAGTGTCTAAAAATACACTGCAAAAAAAAAAAAAAAAATCCAAGAACATCCTAACTTTTTGGCTTCTGGAATATTGGTTGCTGCTGAATATCATATATGTCTCTTGCCAAGCTCCCCTAGGTAATTTTTCTCCTGTTTATCAAAGATAATGGGCTGTCACATGAAGCAAAGGTCAGAGTCTAAAGTAATAAGGAAAGACCAATTTCTTTTTACTTTTTTTTTTGAAAATTACTGTATTGTACACTTCTTATTTCCTATTTCAAAAAAAAAGTTGAAATTACATTTCATTTTTAGTTTTCTTTAGTATTGAGTATTTCTTTGGCCCTCAAGCTAGTATTGTAATGAAAAGCTATGAAATGTGTAGCATACAAGCCATTCCATCGTTATGTGCAGGTAAAATTACAATGTTTTGCATCTTTAAATATCTGAGCTTGCAGCCTCTTTTAATGACATGATTTCACATATGTACAATGAAAAGGTTGCTATTCCTAGACTTGAATGTAAGATCTCTTTAATTAATGGTTTTAATATGCTGCTTTATCCTTCAGGAAATCTGTTTTTCTTTCAATAACTATTCAATCTGAAACAACTGGATGCAGACATCAGCATGTGAGTTAAATGGTAAATAAAATGCTTGCTGTTTAAAAACACTGTCTCAGCTGAGCTTGACTGCCCTCCCACTTGCTAAAAAAAATATATTGGCTATAACTTCAAGACACATTTTGTTTATCTTTAAGCTTTGCTTTTGTGTTTGATATTTGTCCAAGTGCTATAYGCATCGGTCTTCAAACTGGTGCAATAAACAGGTGCACCAATAGAGTGAATCTTAAAGTAATTAAAAGGTCTGAATGAAGACAGGAAAGCTCCAAAGTATTTTCCTAATTCCGAGCATGAAGTAAATTCATGTTTAGGCAGTGTGTGTGTACTTTCAGGTTCTAATAAGGCTAATGCTTGATTTTCTGGGGACAGTAAATGAGTCTTTATAAATGAAGACCCATGCTGAGACCATGCTCAGTCTACGACTGAGAATTGCTATGTTCCATTAAGCAACCTTGTGCTGTTGCCCCTTATTAATTATGTAACCGCTTGCTGATTCTATTATTGTTTTGTTCTGATGGCATTACTATGTGGAAATAGCTTCTTTCAAAGTGCATCATGCCCAAAACAGCTCATTAACTTTGGTCTCCTTCTCAGTTTGATATTTCCTAACTAACTTTGGATGTGAGATGATAAAGTTTTATCTCTCTTAATGGCTTTCCAGACTGCTCATCACAACTTTCACATGGCATCTGAAGAGACTTGAGCACTTGACAAAGGCTCTCCATATTAGATGCCTACAAAATAATAATATATTATTGCTTAATAAAGAAATGGAATTACCTCAAATCTCAATGTTTGTGTTGTGTAGAGATAGCAGGGTTGTTYCTTTGCCTCCAAATATTCTGTTTAGAGGGCTGAAACTTCATCTCCTTTCTACATGCTCATTTGGTATGAAAATGGACACCTGCCAACGAAACTTCTGAGACAAGAAGGTCATGATGCATTCCTATAATTTCAAGTATAGGCTGTTTTCAAGCAGATAATGAAGAATAATGGGCCTGTGGAGAAATTAATACCTGGAGACAAGAAACAGCCCAAGAAGGAGCCGTAGTGGCTGTTTTACAGGTAGGAAGCAGAGTTTGCTTTGGGATATTGTGTTGGAGAAGTAGCAGTGGCTCAGGATGAGATGACATTGCTTGATAGTCCTCAAAATACGTAGCAGCAGTCCTGAACCTGTAGCAGTCCTAGATACCTTCTGGCCACAGGATGGGCAGCAGGAGTTTCTGGAAAACTGACAGAATCTGCAGCTGCTGCAAGAAGCTCCTTCCCTCCCTTCAGAGCTGACAAACTCTGTCTCTGGGCAGCTGTGGAGGAGCTAAAGAAAGACGGGCTAGCCTCTCTCAAACGGCTCCTCTTGGCCCACAGGACTGCAACTGCTGAGAAATGTGGATTCTGTGCCTGATCCTTTGAGTAAGCTCCACTAGGCTAGTTAGTCCCAGTTAGCTAGACTCAGGTTTTCTGTCTTTTAACACYGAAATATTTTAGTTTCTTAAGTGAAATTGGAATAAAAATCTGAAAAAAAAAATAAAAATTTATGGGCAGGACAGATTCACCAAATGCTCCTTAGAGGCTGCTCTAAATGGCTTGCTGTTGTTTCACAGGCCTATAAGAGAAGGAGGCTGCCTTCAACTCCTTTCTTGTGCATCTTACTGGTTAGTTTCACTAGCCCTATGAAAGGTTTTAGATTTATATTTCTAATAGTCTTTGAGACAACTTCTAGCTGTGACAGGACTTGGAATACATGGGAGGTTTATTTTGAGGAGAGGAGAGTTTCACAGAAACTCATGAATACCTCAGGGAGTGGTTTCAGAAGATTTCTTTGTTCAACAACATGAATGTGATTACTCTTTTTTCTGCCACAAGAAAGTAAAAGAAAAAAAGTGCCTACCTAAACTCAATATTATGGCAATCACTTGAGATGTATTTGAGTCTTTGTCTGATAATTGAAGTGCATCATGTGAAAGAGCTCAAAGGTTGGAGTGCGCTTTTAAAGAGTACCTTGCACACGGCAAAAGGACTGCAACTAGCTCTTCTGCCTGGAATAGCTTTCTCTTTTTACAAAGTAATCATCCGATGAATTTTACTTGGATAATTTGATTTCCTGATTTCTTTTTTTTTTTTTTTTACTTTTGCTGTTTTCCTGAGGCCCTAAACCTGCTTCAGAAAAGAATCCAGACAAAGTTGGAATTATTTTTGTAAATAACACATGGTACAAATTATTCTGTTTCTACCAAACTGGCACCACTACAAAGTGCTTCAGGCTTTCCAAGTTATATGACAACTTCTCCAGTGCTTGGAAATAAAGTTAGTTCCTCTAAGAACATAAAATACTAAGTATTAAGCAAGCAAATAGTTTTTACACTGAGCTAACACACCAAGTAACTTGCTTATGGGTATATACGCGAGGGTGACAAAAAGTGTGACATGCTATTTTTAAATTACTGTTTGTGATCCCATTTAGGTTGGAATAGGCTTGCATGCCCTATGCCTGTGTGTGAAATGCCCTGTTATTTTCAATCTGTTCCATTTAACAAATTGGTGCTCAGAGGGAAAGCTAATTTGATCATTCCTTACATGGTCCTAGTTTACATAAACAGGAAATGTCCCTTTATAAGTCTCTTGAAGGGTGTTAGATTTTCCCCTGTTCACTACTAGAACATTGTCAAACAGTATCCTGCAGCACATTATCTCTGGCCTTTCATTGCCTTTTCTCCCTGTTTGAATGTTTCCTCATGCTATGAGGGAATAAAGTCATAAATAAAGATGTGTCTATAAAAAACCCACTTCTTTTACAAGAATATGCAGCTCTCATAAAAATGTAGCAAAAGTAAAGCATCTTGCAAATATAATAGACATTCTCTCCAATAGCACTAAGTACTCTATTTCTATATCTTCCCTGAAAGTACTATTTGATAGTTCGAGCACTCTGTGAAAAATTCCAGTAATTCCAATAACATGAATATTCCAATAATTAATATGAATGCAAAAGATAAATAGGACTGCTGTTGCAAAAAAAATTTTATTATAAAATACTCTCAGGAGTCTTAGGTTTACCTCATGATATTGTCCATGGACTTTCCAGAATTCTACACTATGAATTCATGTGATTATATGAGAACATTTACTTCTGGAGATGGACTTATGGGTGAGGGTGGTGGCGGCATGTTGTTTTTGTTGTTTTGTTTTGTTTTATTTGATTAAATTCAAATCAAAACTTAAAAGGTCTGTAAGTAGTCATATAGTCCACAAATCTTATAGAAAATTAATTCTAGTAGTCAATCTTAAAAGTAGGAAACCCGTTCATGATATAATTGCTTCCAGGGAAGCAGAAAAATTATTGGGAAATCAGAAATTAAATAGCTATTTGAATGTAAAGAAAAGATTGGATAGAGAACTAGAGGAAGAAGAAACATTGTGTCAGAATTCTCTGCTGTAGAAGGATTTGGAGAACTGACTCTAAGAGCCAGGGTAGCAGCTCGGATTGCATCTGTTAAAATAATTAAGAAATCGCTTCAGCAGTGAACTAGGGAAATGTTGGGACTCCAGAAGTTGTGTGTATGGCAGGGTGAGGGGGAGAGGAGTGGGGATGTCTTAGCAGAGAAAGAAATTGTTGAGAGTTTATTTAGCCCTCCAGGTTGTCTTTCTGGGGTTTGAAATCCTGATTAAGTGGAGCAGAGAGCTATGTAAATGAACACTTTGCAGGTTCATGTGGGTGGGATACTTTCTTTTTGATTTTTGGGATGAAAGAGCTGCTTGACAGGTTATCATCAATAATTTTTTCAAGAGAAGTAGAAGGTCTGGATTCAAGAATTACAAATAATTTTTATTCTATATTTGACATAGATTGGCTGTGTAAAGTAATTATTGCTCTATTTTGTGTCCCTTTTTTAATCTAGATAGTACGGTGAAAAATAATGAATATCAGGAAAATAAGAGGGAACAGAAAAGATAAGACGGCACAGTACAATCTAGATATGCATGTATACACTCTGAATAGTTTATATGTGTAATATAGTTATCAACACCTGCAAGAATCAGAAATCTTTCTCTATAAATACAAACTAGATATACATTGACTTTTTAGAATTTCTTTAAAGAGAGGTAAAGTGCATACTTTTGAACTTTCAAAGAAAAGATGCAAGCTTTAATACCTCAAATTGAGTAGTATGCATTTCAATAATATAATATTTTCACTCCTAAATATGCCATATAATTCAACTCCCAGTATCCTGCAGAATGACTTAAAAGGGTACAGCATTTTTTTTGCACACTTAAACTTATGCAATTTGAGCTAAAGGAATGTTGCAAAGTAATCATACTCATTAAAAGCCATGAATACCTTTTGGTTCAATTTATGTGTGTAGATCTGCTACAAGGGAAAAAAAAAACGGCTTTCTAACAGGAAAGCTCTTGGAAAACTGAGCTCATAGTAGATTGACGTTAACTGTGCAGACAAAGTCTATCACCATGTTTATTCTGTAGGTAAGATCTACTACTTGTCAGATCAGTGCACCTGACAGGTGCTATTAGACTGTGCATTAAATAAATGAAAGAAGTTTGAGTAAGAACTCATYTTTGAGTAAGAATGGGCAGCTTGAATAAGGACTACTTACTGATAGTTTGTTGTTGAATGAATAACTTTTCATAACTTTTCAGTAAAATGTCTTTGATGTCTTTGATACAGAATAAATCAGGGTTTCTTTCCCTAAGACTGTGAGAAGTGTCAAATATACTGGGGGGTTTTTTTGTTGGTTTTTTTCTTAACCCATTCAATGCAATAAGTCAGAACAAGCCTAACCCAGTCATGCTCTTTTCACCAAACTCTGAGGCTAAAAGACAGCAGGCATTAAATCTGCCAGGGAAAGTGAAGTGATGTTAAACACGTATTTCCAACAATAAGGGCAACTTAAATTTCTAACTCTTTATGTGTAGATGTTTTTTTGTTGTTGTTAAAATCAGTTTTTTGGTTTTTGTTTTTCCTTACAAAGTTGTTCAAAATGACAACTTTCTAAGCAGCTTGTCTAGCTGTGGAGAAAGAATTGAAAGTTCTATTTTACTGCTTTCTGCTCTCTTCTGAAGTGCTTTTGAGACTGGTAGGATTTTAACTATCTTCTTGCAGGCCATTAGTAGTAAAGACAATCAACCCACTTATCCCTGAGTTTAAATTCAGTAGTCAGAGATATTTTTGTGCTTTTACTGTATAGGTGCAGTGGTGTGCTAATCAAAGGAAGCTGAAAACTGCCCTTCTAATGCAAAACATCCCTATGCATATCAAAGGAGCCTGGAAATACCTTTACATCTCTGTGTAGTACAAACGATCTGGGTTCGTACATCTTTATCTATTCCAAATAAAACTATGACGGCTTTTAAAGGTGTGATCATTTGTAAGTTAGTCTTCGCCTTCCCTAGCTGGCAGATAGGTGTAAGATCACAGGGTTTTCCAGGCTTGCAGTTTCAGCATCATAGACTTCCATCAGGTATGATTATTATACAGAAACTTTTGCCCCTTCATCTAACAAAGCACAGATATTTCATATAGTGTGTGACCTTGAGTTGCTCAACAGATTGGTGCAAAGAAAGTTTGATATTATTATACTGTAAGGCTGTTTGCAAAGAGAGAAGGTATTTGCATTTTGCTTTGTTGTAATAAAATTCTCTCATTCAATTTCAGCTTCTTCATTACGAGTGGCAGCCTGAGGCTTTTAATTCAAGTGTCTCAAATGAGCTTTGCTTATTAATAGATTCACTTGAAAAAGCTCCATTGGTGCTTGGAATCATCAGAGTATTTTTTGCCTTGTTTTTTATTGCTCTTCATGTGTTTTTATTGGGTAAACCTCTAACCTATAGCAATAGCATACATAAAGGGGTTTTTTTAATCATTTAATTCTAAACTAAAGCGTCTAAAGAGATTTCAAAATGTTTGAAGTTTTTTATGATTGAAGTCTAACTGTAGTATCTGTGCTCCAACTGATAAGTCAGAAAAACTGCAAACTGATTTGGGAATCTGGARTTAAATTTAGCTTCAGACCTAAACACATGAAAATTGTGGGGTTAAAATTAGGATATGAAAACTGAATCAGCWGAAGTCCGCTCAGTCAGCTATATGGATAAAAGATTTTGTCAGATTATATGCATGCTATCAAATTATCTTTCAGCATATCATTCTACTTCCACTTCAATAGTGGACTTTGTCTTTCTCAGAGTATCCAAGTAGATACTTACCAAATGAAAACTAAAATTTTCTGTGCCTAAGTTAATTTATGTAAGATTTCTCAGAAACAAATGAAGAGAAATTTTTTATGCACTGACACACATCCTCTATTCTTTCTTATTCATGCATCTAACTAGCACAAACCACAAAGCATTACGTACAACCCAGGAAAAGAAGTATTTTTCATAGTTCATCACTAGAAATGTAAATGCCCTATTTACAATAGATGTGAATTCAACTTTAGACTACTCAGTTATGTGTCTTCACTTCAGAGATGTCACTTTTTAAGAGGCAAGTATGGTTAGATATAGCCCCAGAGTACTTTGGAAGAAGAAAGAAAATGTTTGAGCCCCTTTTGAGAAATAACTAAGTCTATTCTTTTTTTTGTAACCAAAGTTATGAATAGTGCTGGAGTGTTTTCCTAATTTTAATGAAAAACCTTTAGAGATATTCATTGGAAAGGTATTCCAGAGTGAGCTGGTAAAATCAGACAAAAAAAAAATTATACTGTAATATTATATGTTATAATATTATATTAAATATTATATATGTACATGCAGATATGCTGAAAAATGTGTTGTCCCCACTAGTTTACCTTTTCACTTTTAAAGTTTAAGAAAACACAGCAGATATTTGGAACTCTAACTGCTTTAAAAGGTTACTTAGACTGCAAATAGTACAGATTTTTGCCCTTTATCCTTTAGCGCCTCCTTTAATACATTCAGATCTAAGGAAGGCAATGGTGGCTTGGATAGAATCAGATACTATCAAAGTACTAAAAAGAGGAGGAGAATTTGACAGTAGTTCACTATTTTCCGGTGTTTTGGAGAAATGAGTAATTTGTAGACTACTTTTTGGAGCAGTGTACCTCAGCATGCAGTTTTCCATCTGCCCGGTTTGTGTACAGAGTTCCTACTAACATGCACCCTGATAGCGGAGTGTCTTCTTCTGTGGCCTTGCATCACAGCACTAAAGCATCCATAAGCATCCGGGGGAAAGGCGTTCAGTTCATATGGGAATTTGTCTACTTAAATGAACTCTTTCTATAACCCAAAAGCATATCCTGTAGCGTCTGAGTGCCATTAGATTTTCTCAAGGGACTTTCATAACCATTTCTACAGTGTCAAATCTATAGCAGCCTGCAGATAAGATTTTCATGATTTCTTTCCTCAAAGAATTCCCCAGGCCCTTTTCTGCATCTCTAGATGAGAAGCAAATGAGTTGGAAATTATGAGAGGAAACCTAATCTCAATCAGTTCAACCTTGTGTTTATTACTGCTCCAATAATAATCTTAAGAAATTCATCATCACCTCTTCAGGATTTCTGGGCACACTTTGCAATCTAACTGTTCAAATCCTTCAAGCTGAACCTTCAAGTTACATATTCTCATTGATTGCATTTTGTGTAGTGTTGAGCAAATGAATCTATCAGGATAATCTCTTTCTGAATATTTATTCATTCTTCTGTGRACTTATGTGAAACTTTTAGTTTAAGTTTCTGCTTCTTTTCACAGAGCTTGTTCTTTAGAAACTTCTTTACTCTTCACTATATTATTCTGTGTTCTGTGTATTGTTAAGAAAGGCAAATGTTGCTAAGACTACACAGTTTTAGGATAGTAATATGGAACTTCTAATTAAATTTGTGGCAAATTAATAAGTTCTAAATGTATTTGTCAGAACTCTCTTTGGACTAAAACRTCTTGCACATCTTTGCACTAAAAGATGCACATCTTGATCAGCTGATTCTTTACAACAAAATTATAATCAAATGCATCCAAACATCTCTCACTTTGCCACTTTCTTTCAAAACTGCATTCTAGAATGTAGCACGAAAATGACCCCAGATATGATAAAAGTGTAGAAAGCRTTCTTTAATGACAGAGAAAAAGAAAATGCACAAAGGTTGGGGGAAATTACATATGAGGRTAAATAAGTGTATTACTTTGGGACTTGTTGCATGTAAGCATTTAGGTTTTACAGTGCTAAATAAATATAGTATAATTAATATGCTATTCACTGAACATTTAATTAAATTGTAGTTAATGCATAGTCTGAATTCTCATGCTTGCTTAAGCATTACAATAATTTATTCATCATAATTACCAACTTTAATCTGTACTGTAAAGATATCTTTTTCAGTAATTAACAGCATTAGAACTTGAGACACTAACAGTACCTTAACCTGACAGAGATGGTATGTAAATATTGAACAGCCAATAAGTAATAACCAAAGGAATAATTCAGTGGAAATTCTTTCAGCAGAGGCTGGAGCAACCTTAGTAGCAGATTATTTCAAGTTCTGATTATTTCTGTTCTGTTCTATGAGATGGATTCTCTTTAGTGTGAAAAAATAAATTCAAGTTCATCAAGACTCTAAAGGCAACTTGGTGTTTTGATTCAGATCTCTTCTAGAAATTGGAAGGTTTCTCCACAGAATAACCTTACTCAAATGGCCTGATCATGACTATAAGCTTACATATATTTTTATATGAGGATTTAATTAAATTCTTATCAATTTCAAAGTTTAGCTTTTTTCTGACTTTTAACAGAAAATATTTGGATGACCAGATGACATATGTCTTCTCTCTTCGGTTACTTTCTTATTTCATTGTGAAACTCAGAAGAGGTTGGTCCTTTCTTCAGCTTCATAGTTCGTTTTGATAGTTACGGGAACCAAGGAACTCTATGAGCCATTGGACTTTCTTTTTCATACAGCAAAGAACCCCCTTTGTGCCTCTTAGACAAAAGCAAAGGATATTTCTCAGTCCTTTTCAGACCACTTAATTACTGCTAAAATTAAATCTAAAATTAAATCTATGTAGTTAGACATACACAAGTGACAGTGAAATTRGTCTTTTTCTTATAATAAAAGACTTTTTTTTTCTTTATGTTACTGATATTGAGACAAAAGATTCTGATCAGGAACTGATCAGGAATTCAGAAGCTTGTCAAAAAAAAMCTCCTGGCTTTATTAGAGTTTGTAGATCAGATGAAGTATCAGGGAAAAAAAAATCTTAATTTTTGTTCACATATTGCTTGAAAAAAGTCATTTGCATATTCAGTTTCATTATGACCTGCATTCAGTTTATATATTTTTTTAAGCAATATTGTAAGCATCAGGCTTTTCTTGGGGGAGGGGGAGATTGTTTGTTTTTATAGACAGCAAAAATTATAAATTGCATGCTTGTACATAGCCTACTAATCACCCACAGAAGTTACAAATCAAAATGTGCTGCCTGAGTTATTTTCATATCTATTTTAAGCCTTTTATTGCCAACAAGAAAACAAGATTAGAAGGAAGCAGTTTTCTGATRTTTCAGCTGCTACTCGATAGCAAGCATCTACAAAAGAAGATAAAGAGTAGGGAGGAGGGTAGCTGTGCCACTTCCTTGGGGTGATATTGTACTGATAGGAGTATTATACTGAAAGATATTATACAGATAAACTGAGGTAATAAACATAATCAGTTTGGATGTACTGCTTTATTTAGTTCTGTTCAGTGTGGAGAACTGTACTCCTTTGTTCATTCATTGCTACCCACCTCTTATGCTGAATGTATTTAGCCATTGACTTCTCTTTTATATGCGAGTTCTGCCTGTGGCAACCCAAAATATCTTCTTTATTGGTCCTGAAGGTGAGACCGGAGCAAAGAGAAAAGATCTCAGCTCACTTAAATCTAGTTCTCTATAGAGCAATGCTCCAGAATACTTTAGGGAAATACTGACTTGACTCAATTCATCTCAATCTGTATTTTATACCTGTTTAAAGAGATTGATTGTTATTCAAAGGTCAGTCTCGGTACAAAAAAATAAAAAAATGTCATGTCATACAATCAATCTTCTGTATGTGAAGAACTGAGTGGTCACCCACCAACCTGAAATTGTGTAGCACTTATGAGTCTTTAATGGATGATATGAAATCCAGTGTGAACTTGCATTTTATTCTTCATAGGGTAGCTGAAAGAAATTATGATGTCAAAATATTAACAGATAAGCTTCTCCCAGCATTGTTGAATGTTAGCATATTAGGCAGTTTAATTCTTATTGCAAAAACTGCTGCAAAAACTTGCTACATGGTAGCTGAAAGAAGGTTGCTGAATGGGATGCTGTGAACATCACAGATTTTAGGGGAGATGACTTTGACAAATGAAGTAATTATATACTGCAATCAAATATTGCCAATATAAGATTCTGCCAGTTCAGACTGTATAACGAAGATACAGTTGAGAGTGTGATACAGTGGAAGTAGCCATGTGACTTTTAGTTTTTTGTTTTTCATTCAATTGGAAAAACTAACTTTCAGCTACTGGCTATATATATCCCAGTATGCTTTCAATTAAACTTCAGTCTTAATGTTTTCAGCACTCAAATATGGCTCTGAGGTAATGAAAAGACACGGAAAATATTTGATCAGAAYGGCTTTACATACTTTGCAGAGACTTGGTCTTAAACACATTAATATTAGTAGCTGAAAATTCAGAAGATGCCACCTTACTGCTTATTTTCTTTTCAACAGAAGCTTGGGCTTTACTTTTCTTTCTTTTTTTCTCCCTTGAGAATTGGGATAAGGCCTAACTTCCTTTGCACGGAGTCTGTGGTCATGTCAGCACTTCTTTTCTCTAAAATTTCATGTTTAATAAGGTACCAGGTGGTGTTGGGGAACTTATCCCTTTACAGCTAAGGACTGTACTGACTTTACTTAAGTGCATATAATATTCTTTTCTATTTTCTTTTCTATTTTTATTCTTTTTGGTATAACTTCTCTGTGTCATCTGTGCTCAGATTATGTGGATGAGTGTATTGGCCTTTTGGGAATAGGAATCCTTCAGGTCTGTCTTTACAGTTGGAGGTGAATGTGGGGAAAAATGCAGCCAAAAATAGTGGAGAGAGGGAAATAAAGTACTGGAATAGTAGACAATTAGGTAGAAAGGGAAGCAAAATGGATAATTTGGACATTTCATAACTTGAAGCCTTTTTCACCTGGATAGAGGGCTGAATAAGGGCTAAATTTCAGATGTTTATATCCTATAGTTGCCTACTGATTTCATGGAGTAAGATATCTTGAACATATATTGGAATCTGCCTTTTAAGGTGATGAAAATATTTTACTSCTGTTGAAGGCAATGGGAGCTGTAGCTGCCTGCTATATCTGAATAATCAGGCATTTAATCTTTTTATAACCACTTTTTTTTTAATGAATACTTAAACTCTTAAATCCTTTCTTGAACTACTAGAAACAACTGAGTTCTAAACTTTTCTTGAATCAAAACAGACTATTTATGTAAGTAACATTTAAAAAGAAAAGAAAAAGGGTTAGAGTCTTAATATTAAAGCTTCATTTAAAAAGGAGATCTTATGTTATGTAATAAAAATGTAATTACAATACTAATAAGCTACTTCTCAAGGACACACTTTACTTAGACATCTGAATAATTGGATTAAAAGTATGTTCTAAAAACACAATACAGCTATAAGCTTGTTGCTCTATAGACAGTGACTGTAAACGTTTGCAAGTGTTACAAGTTTTAGAATATTTTGCTTTTTTGTACACTAGTCTCTTCCACTGTCTACTATGGTGGATTTGGAGTTGCAATTTTCCAGTGATTTCAAGAACGTTAGGCACCCGTGTTTCTGAGGAGAGTTTGGGTCAGCAGGGTCTCATTTGCCCTCACTTGTCGTGATTAGCTAATGCTGAAGCGGCAGCTCCACTGCACCTATACTGCTGTGTACACGTACATGTGTTACACTGTGTATCTGTCCCACCGTGAGCAAAGGAAGACAGGCCAGCTTGCAGACCAGCTGTAGAAAATGCAGAAGAGGGCAACCAAGATCRTTAAAACACTGAGCGGAGAAGAAAAAAATCCCACAGTTTCTGAAGAAACATTGTAGGAATTAAGATTTCTGTGCTAAATATAAATATGATTACAGCCTTCAAACCCTTCCTTCTGTTCACCAGGGATAAGACAAGTAGAAATAGAAGTAAATTACAGCCAAAGACATWAAGAAAAGAACGTTCTGACAAACATAGTACATAACTGAAATGAGTTGTCTGGGGAGGTACTATAAAATCTCTGCTAATGGAAACTCTTAAAACCAAGTCAGATATGTCTGTTAGGAATGGTTTGGGCATATTTGATTCTGCCTTGGACAGATATTGGCTCTGAACAGTCCGTATAATAGCAATATATATTTATGAACAAAGTGTAGAGAACTCTTAGCTGCAATGCAGACCTTTTAGAAGAAGGACAGAAAGATAGAGCATGATCCTTACTGTTCCAGATGTGCAAAGGGAGAGGTTGAGAAATATCAGAGGGGGGATTTTTGCCCCTGAAATGGCAAGGCTTATTTAAAAAGGTTTTTCCTTCACACAAATTCCACTAAATAAAGCAAATTCTAAATACAGATTTCTAGCTAATGCAGAATAGTGCTTCTCTTGTAAGTGCCTTTGAGGGAGAATGTGACCATCTATAAAGGTAGAACAAAAGCATGCACATTGTAGATATCTTTATACTACTGCAGTAATTTGGCATACTTTACAACGCTCTTTGGACACGGTTCACAAAATCACATTAGAAGAGCAGGTTAAATAGGCTACTAGTTTCATTTACACAATACTTGACATTCAGAAAGCTCTTCCAATTAGTCGAACACTTAAGACTTCTTACATTGAGATGGCTTCCTATAAAATTAGTCGTAGTTTTCAAGTATTAGCCAAGTACAATTCAATTAAAAAGTAATGAAACTGAATTATCGTATTAAATGAAATATGGCATGCACTTTTGCCAATATTGCAAACTTTCATTCTCTCTAACTCCTGCTTCTGTGACTGTCAGTTTGCTTTAGTGAATACAACATTTCAGTAGCTTGCATCTCCTGACTGGACATGTTCTGTCCTGTGTATTGCCATACACTGAGCCACTGAGCAAACAAGCTTGGCTCTCTGGGTACGGATGCCATTTCATAGTGGTGAATCGTGGAAGCAAAGCCAGCACAACAGCTTCCCACTGCTACCACGCTCCAATACTAGCCCAGGCAGCAGTTGTGGTGAAAGGGAGGCCAACTCTCATTCCGYTGTTGCAAGATGACGAATAGCATCTAACAGCATCTGGTGTCTGGCCATCGTGAACTGCAGACCAGCAGCTGCATCATATTTCGTGGGACCTGATTCCACCTATGACTCCAGGTTCTATGTTTGCTTCCCTCTCGAACCCTGCAAAGACTCCGGTTTAGGATGTGCAAGTCACTTGCTCACATTATGTCAATGCTTATGGTTCTTGCATTCTGCCCCTTTGGAAAAGAGCAGTGTTTTAAAGTACACTCACTTTCAATGGAATAGTAAAACACGTATCTGCAGACACTTTCATTAGAAATTCAAATCAGCTTCTTTTTCTATAGGGCTCTTTTCTACCATGAAAGCCTATTGTTGGTGATAATTTACATTTTAAGCATAGACTATTTCATGACCCACTTAAAGTAGGCAAATATCTGCAAAATCAGAACATTCTGAATGCCGCAGGTATTGAATTAATATTTTTGTCTCAGAAGGTTGTATCAGGACAATATTTAGCAGATTAAAATAATTTCTTTTTCTGCTCTGTTGCACACAACCTTTTAAAGTACATGCAGCATAGATATAGGTTTCTATATGAATTGCAAATGACCTTTTAAGACTTTAAGCTGTAGCTTATCAGTAATACACTGGCTGAACCATATTTGCAAACCTTATTATTTTGAGCATGTTTCATCCATTTTTTTAACTATTTGGTGGTCTTTTAATTGATCTACAACTGTGTGCATTTTGGAATATTTATTTTGCTCCAGAAAAAAAAAAATCATAAGAAAAAGTAAAAATAAAAAATATATTCATTTATTTCAAAATTACTTGAAATTTTTCATTCCAAAATCAATATAGTTAAAATGCTGACCAGTTTGGTAACTGTTCTACTAGACTGACTGCTGGTACATAGCAGAACAGAAAATGATATAGTACTGGCGTTTATCAAAATGTATTATCTAACCTGAGCTCCCCCAAACTTGTACTGACAGTTTTATCTCAAACTCCACCTCAAGCACACAGCCTTGAGTTTATTTAGCATCTTTAGAGGGAGATTTGTGGAGTGGAAAATGCTATTTTCTCGCATTCCAGCCTGAGGAGTTAAAACAACACTGAATATATATCCAAACTCATTTTGCCCACCTTTGCATTGCTAAATAAGATGTTTTGACCTAAAATGACTGAGGACTTGGGTAGGTCATAACAGTTGTAGTGGACTCCAAATGAAGGGTCTCAAAGCCCTGTCCCTTCATGCTGCTCTTGACATGGAGAAAGACTTACTAACTTACTTACTAACAAGTTTCAAGTTGCTTTCAACTGTCTAATAATAGGCTTCTCAATAAGAGGATAAATGATAGCTTAGAAGGAGATAAATGCAGGCATATTTAATGATGGCATAAAGTCACCGTTTTGTTTCATTAGATTCTTCTCTGAATAGCAAGGGTTTTTTCGTGTGTGCTTAAGCCTCCTGAAAAACTTATGAGGATCAGCACTGAGAACCTCTGAAAGCCTCACAATGAAGCACTTACTCTGGAAAGTGCTCTCAAAACTAGAAAAAAATCTTCATTGCCAATTTAGAAGCAAGATGCTCCTGGTCCTGTTTAAAGGCTAGTTGTAGTTTATTGACATATTTATGCTGATGTGAGTACACCTTAGCTCTGACTAACTTTCACAATTGAGAAGTTTCAGTATCATGTGAATGAGGAAAAGAGATTAAAAAGAAAAATAACTTTCTCCTTGAGTTCTAGAAATCATTATCAGCTACAGCAAGAAGCAATCAAGGATCTTATGCAGCACGGGGGACAATGTCTATTAATGAACAGGCTTGGGTGGAAAAGGATCCTGCAACATACAGAAAAATTTCTCCAAATATTCAGCAAAACTACTCTTGATTTAATGAATTTATCGTCCTTATCTTAGTAAATGATATGATAGTTGCAGCATAGCTCTTTGTTTTAGATTGTTTGGGGAAAAAAAAAAAGAAAACACTTGTGGATGATATAAAAAGATGATGCATGTGGAATGAAAAATATCTCATTCCATGAGTACTTATAGCACTTACTGGGCTAGACAAAAGAGAAATTGAGTTCAAATTTCTATAGCCCTAGCCCATTCCATAATCACCTTTCTGCCAAATATAAAAATATTAGAATTCAAGATAGCACTAGTGCAAATAAAGCAGTGCCCTGTAATCATCTTGCAGAAAGCAGGAAGCATGCTAAAGCTATGAGATTCTGATTTTGCCATCCAAGTATCATATTCTAGTTAAATTGACCACATCAGAGTGTGGAATATCAAGTAGCTCACTTATCTATCTATCTTATCTGTCCAGCTTTTTCCAAATGACCAAGTTTAGTATCTTCATGTCAGTTTGTACTGATATATTTATGTAGAGTATCTTTGTCATTCCCTTTTAGTAATGGTGGGAAATTAAACTTGTTAGAAAAGAAAAGAAAAAATAATAGACTCTGATCCTTAGGCTCCAAAAATAGTGTCAATGCAAAAGACACTGCATGGTCTATAAACAATGGAGACAGTGATTGCTATAAATCTGTCCATGTGCTGAATTAATATTAGCTGAGTCTACTGTGGCTTCATCTCCACTTTTTTTTTATTTTGACTTAAAGCCAAAGGCAATTTTCTGGTATATGGTATAATATTCTACAAAATGTAAAAATAAAAGCAGCTGTCTAACATTTTTATCATATTATGTTTACTTTTAGTAAGGAGGTAATGAGGACTTCTAATCAATAGTTTCCTTTGCACCATAATTTTCCAGTTTGCTGCTGCTTAATGAGTTCTTACTTTGCTTTGGCACTGGGCAGAAATTCTGTGGTTTCTGCCATAAACTCTATAGAATCTTTGCTTTAATATCCCTTATGTCCTTAGTCAGTGCTTCTCTTGTCCAATTTTTATTATGATTTGAAGTCTCTAAACCAGTCTCCTGTGTCTATGAGCATTGTAGCAAGCTTCCTTATGTGTACTAACTAGCTTCATTTTCTTTCTTGGTCTAGATGTGAATCAGTTATAAACCTCATGTAAAACTTACTTAGAGAATGCTTTATTTCCTTTCAAAATAATAGAAAAGCTTGGAAGAATGAATTGATTTTAAAAATCAAAAAGATTATAGACAGAGAAGCTCTTCTAGATTATCATGTGAATTCTCATCGTTTCATAGGACTATGCTTTTTAAATGAACATACTGTTAAGACTGACGGTCAACATGCCCTTTCTCAGAAAGACAAATATTCGTTAGTATCTATAGTTTTGTGACTCATCAGATCTGTGTTGGTTAAAATTCCAGGCATGATTTTTTCATATGTATGAGTAAGAAGTGTTTCTACAAGACACCTTAGTAAAACACCTCCACGTCTTCTCCTGATCACTTTTGTGCATTGAGTATCTAACTAGTCTGCCTAAATTAACCACAAAGGCTTTCCCTACTTCCTCTGAACTTCATCCTCTCAATGTGTATCTTGTTCTTTATTCACAACTTGCCTTCTTGCCCCTTGGAGCACTAACCTTGTGAGAAAGTTATTGCTGTTCTTATTTTCTTGACACTGGAGGGAAAAAAATCTCCATATTTTTATTTCATCTTGGTCAGCCTATTTTTTCATGTTATGCATATAAAAAGAGACTACCTTCTTGGGAGTAGTTAAGAGCTATCAGGTATTGCAGTCAAACTTGCTCTTCCTATTATAGAAAAGGGAAGAGAGAGAGGTAGGTTTTGTCCAGTGGGAAAATGTACTAGCATTTAACAATTAAACTAAGTTGAGGAGAGAGAGAGGGGAGAAAAAAAAAAAACCCTTCAAAGAGAAGAATATAGTACATTAAACAATACTACAGAAAGTTAGGAGCTTGAATTCAGATAGGCCAATAGCCTGAAAGTTCTCCTTTATGAAGACCTAAATGCAGCCATTTAATTTCTCTATGGTAGTCTGGTATACATACAGTGTTTAGATTTATGCAAGACTCATTATACCAAGGACTTGAAAATTAAATTTTAATTAAAATCTGGTAACATCACTGCTAATGTGAAGAAAAGTCATACATTCACATATGCAAAAACAAAACAACTCTCAACCTTTAAAGTGCCCATTAAAATCAAATTATGTCCTCAAAATAGGTAGTATGGACCATCCTGTTTTGAGGACAAATTTGTTTTTAATGATTGTTGGTTTTTAGCACAGCAAGTTGTTGTAACATTTGCAATGAATTGTGAACTGAAAGAGTCTCAAAAATGGAAAGTGAAGGAGTAGATTTTGGCTGTGAAAAGCTTGGTTTTCATTACTGATGTATTGTTAGTTACATGCATTATATGCATTATTGAGAGAAATAGGGATATATATTTGCCTATTTTATTAAAAGCCTGCAAAAAATGTTTTAAGCAGATATCTTGTAAGAACAAGGCAAACATGCTAATATTCAGGAAATCAGATGAAACTGATTAACATTTTCCATGTCTGTCTACAAAATCCCATTAGGGTAATAGCACACTTCAATTGTTTACAACACTACTCAGATTTTATAGAAGATTTTGAAGATTCTGTAAGCCTCCAAACAGCCTTGCTGAATTTTTTTTTTCCTGCATTTAACAGATGAGTAAACAGAAGGCAGACTGTTTACAAAAATAGCCGCTACATTTGTATGCCTTAAGAATGACATTTAAAAAATAGCACTTCTTGAAAACGGAAGCAACTTGTCCACAGTCATGAAGAAATTCACTGCAAAATCACAAATAGCAATCAAATAACYTGTCCAGAATTTACCAAGTTTTACCTCATCTTCATCAAAACATACTTGGCACTTGTCGTTGCATCTGGTGGTATAGAATCATAGAATCATAGAATGGCTAGGGTTGGAAGGGACCTCTAGAGGTCATCTAGTCCAACCGCCCTGCACACGCAGGGTCCCCTAGAGCATGTGGCACAGGGTGGTGTCCAGGCGGGTTTGGAAGATCTCCAGAGAAAATAATTGTGACTTTGCATTTGTGATGACTGTTTTGGGGCAGTTTCTACCTTGAAGCCTTTGTGCCATATTCTGTTCTTTAGGAGAAAATATCATTATATTCAAGTATCTGAAAATTACTTTCTATCTTATGTTTTCCTTTGACTTATAGAGAATATGATCTTTGTGCTAGATTTCTTTTGGTGCTTTTCCTCAGAAATAGAAAAATATAARTGTGATGACAACTGATGAATTTCTAGTTGATCTTCTGTACTGTGCTTTTTTGATGGTTACTGGAAAGAATACTTACTTACTCTGACTCTTTGTTCTCTAAACTACCCCTACCTTTTCAATTTATCTTTATAGAGTAGTTTTTCAATGCACAAAGTCATTCTAATAATCTACTTCTGGACTGCTTATGTGATTCTGAAATATATTTTGAATTGGAATATGTAGAAGAATATTTTGGATGGGAGAAAGTCACTGATTTGTATTGTGATGTCATAATATTTTTTATTTTTCCAATTTTAATCCTTAAGATTTTTTTTTTTTTTTTTCACTGCTGTGTTGCCTTTTTTTTGCAAACTTTTTTTTTGTATTGTCCGGACAGCAGTCATTTCTAGTTTCAATTAGTTTTTCTCACAACATCATGCTCAATTTAATATTTCTTTTAGATATTTCTTTACCCAATATTTAGCTTGTGTGATGATGTTGTTGTTGTTTTCCCTCTTTTCAGAATGATAAGCACCAAAGAATGCAGTTTTATGCAGTTCTTCGCTAAAACTTTGTATCTCTTTTGATTCTGATTTTCTGATGAGTATTGTGTGAAAGAAATAACTGAACAAACTTAGGGGAAGTGATTCTGTATTATTACTATGTATACACTTTGTATTTTGTTTGAATTTCATTGGGCTTAGATAGCTAATGACTATTTGTTTTATTGTGTCCAGTAATTGGGTTTTTAATGGATGTCCATTTTAGAAATACTTGCATATGTCAATGAATAAGGCTGAAACAGGTTATCCAAACAAAGTAAGCTACCCACAGTGCACTTAAAGGAATGTACTATCCTATTCAAGATACCACGACAACTAAAGCTTTGCTGTTTTAAAARTGAAGAGTTTCCTTCCTTTCAATTTTATGTGAATATAGCTTTCCTGAAGTGAGAGAAAAGTACAGATTTACACAGAGCAATTATATTTTTATTGCAAAATCTTGATTTTTCTTCCATTTCTTTTCTACTCTTGGCCATCTTCTTTGAGTTCTTCATCTCACCCTGAAGCTGAAGACTTGTTTCTTAGGTCTTTCTTGCTCCTCTACTAATAACTGCTAACTGATTGTTTCATATGTCATTCACTAAGAAACTTAATTAAAGGCTAATCCATACAGGAAGTTACTGAAGCATACTGATGSTTCAGTCTTGTCTCTGCCATCCTGTTGGCAGTGTTTTGATGAAGATGTAGTGAGGGTTCTTGCATCTTCCTGCATATAGGCTAAAGAGAGGCCTGGCACTATTGCTGTCCTCATGCACAGAACATCCAGAATTATAGCCATGAGGTGCCAAAACCACTGAAGATTTTGGCAACTGAAAGTAACATTTTTGCATATTTGCACTATGTTCACCACTATGACAGCTGCTCAGACAGATTTCTGAGTCCTTTGTGCCATTAGTGCCCCATGTATTTCTCTACTTGGCTTTCCTTTCCAGAATAGAAAATACCAGCTGTTCCTTCTGGCCACCAGAGCTGCAACAACATTCTTTGTTTCATCACCTACAAATAAATAAATCTACAAATTCTAGATTGAGAAATGACTTTAATTTTCAAATTAAACTAATAAAATAATTATTGACTCATAGTCCTCTGCAATGGACAAAGTATTTTTCTACCTCATACTGTACATTTATATTAATGTATGATGTAATATTTCTGTGATAGATAGAATGGATCATCCAGTGAGATGATTGTATGTCCCAAACCAAACAGTTCAAAAATGCTGAAAAATCCTGTCTGTTCTTTGTGTATCAACAGAATATATTTTCTCTACCCTGTTAGTTTTTATAACAGCTAAAGCTGCAATTGTTGTCATAATACCTTTGTACATAAACTGTAAAATACATTGAATCAGTTGCAAAAAAATAGGTATTTTTTCAATATCAACTTTATACTTGGGCTTGACTATAGGCATGAAGTTAATTTCTGAGTTTGCTTATACGCAGCTGCTAGAGAGAGAAAAGCAAACAGATGTGTTCCCATTCATTACYGTTCTTATTTTAATTCCTCCTTTAAACTCTCCTTTGTGAGAAACCCTTGGGTTCCTTGGCAGTCATCAAGGAGGTCAATGAGTACATTTACCTTCTTTCACCTGAGAAGCTTTTTCCACTCTGAATGGCTGTGAACAAGTTTATTAAGGTAGCTCCTCTTCATAGTGGATTTTACTCTTTGGTTTCTTACTATAGAAATCCAGCTGTTTCATATTGGTCTTCTCATTCACTACATGCTCACATGTCATTTTACTGGATAAGATACTGGATCAGCTGCTTTTTAAGTCTTGCAGTGACTACTGTAAGTATATTAATATTTACTTTAGAAAATATTTAATGCACTAAAAGAGACCAAGACAATAGCAATACTGGTTCTAGTTACTGGGTAAGTAGATTACATTAATTCCTCTAATATGCTAAACAGACTGGGGAGGCAGCAGGCAAAATTAGTAGAATGGTCTTTCTTTAGTGGAGTCAGATGTTAACAGCAGTTAAAGTAGGCAAGTATTCGCTAGGATTTGCACAGCACCTACATAGATAGCAGCAGGTGTAAAAATGTCTTTGAAAGAGTTTAGAGGCCAGTTACGAATTTTAGATGTCTGACATTCCTGATACTCAAAAAAAAAAAAAAAAAAGGCACCACATAAAATCCTATGCATGCAAGCCAAGTAACAGGCTTTCTGAAGCTTGCAATTCTTCTGAGAATACAGACTGACCCTGGAAACAGCCTGTCAGATATCCAGGGCTCACTATAACCCTCATCCATATATAAGCAAATTCTTGTCTGCTTTCTTCATGTCTTATTTTCACAGCACTTTATAATTCTAATCCTGAAGCTATCAGTACAAACTTTACAGTTTCCAGTATTACGGTATTGACCACTCTAAGGACCTTTCTTTGCCAAATCTGAAATTTTGCCTGTATTATATGTGTGCTTCCACAACTAGCTCATTTAGCCAAAAGGAGGAAGCTGGAGGGTATTGCTTTCACATTGTTGGTGTCAGGGGTGTACTCGTAACACACAGAAGCAGCATACCTTCAGGGCTTCTGCAGTGCTARATGATTACCTGAGCTTACTCTTGTATCATAAGTCTATTCAGTTTTTCCATCCATGGAAGATTAAAACAGTGCTAAATAGTACCTGCTCTGGCATGCAATGCTTATTAGGATGCTGTGTGATTGACATATACAAAACAGTTTTCCCCATTATTGGAGGCAAAGAATGGCATATAATTTTTGAAGACAGATGTTGACTGATATAAAACTACAAAAGTTTGGTTTTAATTTACAGAAATCAATTTTTGACTTAAAATAAGCACTTTATGCTTTAGTAAATGCAGAATACTACTATTATGATGAAATGTATGAAAAAAATACAACAGACACAATCTGCTTTTATGGACTTTGAATGGGCCTTCTGGCATTATTYGGAAATGTTTTTGTCATTTGTTTTTATTATTTTAAGAGAAACGTTATTTTAAAATATAAATATCTGTCCATACCTGGAGCATAAGCATGAATCATAATTTCAGAGGCTACTTTCAGGTTATAGGCTGTGTATACCACCAAAGGGAAAGACCTCTCAAGAACTGAAATGCTGATCCACAGGCATTAATAGCAGATTTCCACTAAATTAGTGTTGCATTATCCCTCTAGGTCTGTTGATAGGCAAACTGAGTGATTTCAAGTGCACATGGGTAATGCATTCTGTCAGTTTAGATAGGGAGAAACTGAATTTCTGAGAAAATAACAAATCATGAAAGTAATTTCCTTTCCTAGCTAAATGAATGTTGCAGTTAGTATTCAATAAACTTACCAATTTAGAAATGAAAGAATGAAGGAAAAGGATAACCACAATCTGGATTGCAGGGATGAGGTTATTTCTGCATACAAACTGCAGGTAAAACTATCTCTGGGCAGAGAGGATGGCTGAGAGGTACCTGAAAGATAGGGAAGCTTGKTTTCTGCTTTTTGTGCATCCCATGAAATTCTTTTGCAGGATGCAGCAAATATTTTGGGAGAGGTAATATTTGCTTTACCTGTCTGTACTCTGTGTAGTGGGTTTAGGCAACTTTCTCTGCTTCTTAATGAACTCATTAATTATTTGTTTAGAGATGGAGAAAAAAAATACTGAATTTTTACAGGCCTTTTTGAGTTTTTCAATTTGCTTTCAATGACCTTTTGTTTGCCTGGTTAGCTCAGAAAGCTGTATGGATTTAGACCCAATAGGGATGTGTTTTTGGATTGTCCTACATTGAAGGGAACAATAAAAGCTAAAGAGCTGCCTGCTGGGATATATGAACATTTAGATGCCAAGGTAATAGTAAGATGCAGAGCTGATTTCTAGGAGTAAACTGCAGGCTTTCTGAGACAACTCCTATACTCCCACAAAGAGTCAGTTAGAATTCAAAGTATGTAAGACAGTATGAGTAAGCATTGTTGCTATTTATTATTAAGCTTAGGAGTTTCTGGCTCCACATTTAATCCTGTATGGGCTTAGTTTGCTTTTACTGCTTCTCTGGCTGAGCACTCCTCATTTGCTGCAGGTAGAGGGTCAGCAATTTGCATAGACTGCAGTAACTGTGATAATCTAAGTTTTGAAACATCACAGTGAGGATCATGCTAAAAATACCAATAGCTTAAGTTAAACAAGAAACAGGGAAAAGGAGGCTAACTGCACATGCTTGCTGTAAAATGAAGAAATAATGCGAGAAACAGAGAAAAGATTTAATAGCTTCTTCAGAGATGTAGTGTGAATGAAAAGATCTATCTATATTTATCTATCTTTTTGATTTGTTTGTTTGTTTTGTTTTGTTTAATGACCTAACCTAACCACAATGGCATTTTCTGGGGCCAAGAGTTGTAAGGAGGTGCAGGAGGTGTTTTGAACAGACAGGAGAAACTTGTTCCCAAATTTCAGTCCCTCACATTTATTCTGCCATATGGAGCCTTGCAGCTCAGTGCAGAAAATTGCAGCTCCTTCCAGGCACTCCAACATTTCTGTGGCATGGATCTAATACACCCGTTAACTATTACTTTGAAATARGAAAAATAATCATTACTTCTTATCCAGATAAGTGTGCATGGCAAGTTATTTGCTCTCTAGATATTTTCTATTCTTTGATATTTTGACTCGTGAGCCTCGGAAAAAAACATTAATGATGGAACCAGCTGCCATTTGATGAAACCTCACTATGATTTATCTTTCTGGCTCCAGATAATGAAAATAGTCAATATCTGAATATATCACAAATTGTAGCTTCAGAACTGACATGGGAAACTACTCAGTTAGCATCAACAAGTAAGGAAGCAAAGCTAGAATGGATCTTCTCCCTAACGCTGCTCGTAACGGTATGAAAAAGAGTGTAGATTTTTTTATTATGAAAATCAAAGATTGTTTTTAGCCAGATCTGAATGTTACTATAGACTCTTTTTCACCTCAGCTAAGTTTAATAACTTCAAACAGATCCCTGGCAAAYTTATAATTTAAAAATGTCAGTTTGGCTTTCTTATGTTGGACAAAAGGTAATTGTATTTGAGGGCTATTGGAAAGAGAAGGGAAGTGTTTTTACTTCTAAGCCCTTACAGGTAAACTCAAGTTTGAGCTATGACATGCTGGCAGACAGGCATAAAATTATTTCATTTTTTGATTGGATTTTATCAGGTAATTCACTGCCAACAGRCATAAGTTTTTGTGATATCAGCACAGAAAATACAGAGCATCTTTGTGGAATTTCTGGGAGTAACTGACTRGTTAAATTATGACTGGTGGTGAAGAGAGTTGTCTATATTAGGCGGCACATTCACAGAACAAAAAAAAATGTGTAATCATTAGTAGAACTGTCAGTAAACATAAGAAATTAGCAAAAACTGTATTTGATATCACTTTATGCCCTTCTGAGGAAAGGCGAAGGATTTGCTGCAAATTTATCATTACTTACAGTGGTGTAGTCATTCATTTTACATATATATATATATATATATGGATAGGTTTGAGGCCTGGGATTTCCAAAAGGAAGAATAAGAGGGACCCAGAACTTGAGGGAATTAATGTATTTCTGTGGAATATATCTATACTAAAAACTTTGGTCATTTTTGAAATTGTCAAGCAACAATTAATGTATAGGTTATATGGCATGCATTAAATAGCTTTTTTTAAAAAAAAAAYCATATTTTTGTTAAAGTTATTTAAAAGATGCTAGTAATAAGCAAAATCTGAGCAAAATTAGACAAAAAATCCATTTTTAAAATTATTTTTGTCACTTATTTATACTATAACACATCCTGATCCAGTCATGAAACCAAGAGGATAATCGTGATCTTGACACAACTCATTAGATAGATAGTCTAATTGAATATCACAACCTTCACTTCTGCATTCTTGTAGGATATGCACTCTAATCAGTGCTGTATGACTAAAAGATCATTCACATCTATTCTGGCCAGGTTGACTTTTATGCCTCAAATTGCTGCTATTCTGCTCTTGTCAAGGAAGAAAGAGAGAAAGGAACAATCCCTATCACTAGCTTGGAAGAGAGATCAAGAATCTTATATATATACTAAGCATTTACTGCCTTTCCTATAAGCCCCTATGCCCGAGCAGATGCAACAACTTACTGATGTTCGAGTACATAAGAGCCTTGTAACACTACTTTTGTTGTGAACTTGGATGACAAAGAGTATTATAGTTGCTATCACTTGAAGATTGTAGGCTAGAAATTGCTTGTTTAGAAGGGATCAAATATCCAATAAAATCTTGACACAGGTCTAAAGAAAAAAAAAAAGAAATATCCATTTGATAATAAAGTAGTAACAGCTAAGCTATGAAGACCTAGGATAATGAATGATGATAGCCCTGAAACTGTAGCTGAAAGTACAAGATTCTGCTGTAAAGTATGTGACTTGTCCTCATAGAAATCCCACATTACCCAAAGTGCTGTTTGGTACAAACAGAATATAATACTCCTGTACAGTCATTTTACTGATGTAGATACCTGAGTTTAAACTGCTGCAGCTTCTTCTCAGTCAAACAGCTTAGTAACAATGGCAGTCACTTCAAGTGCCTTCTTGTAAAGAAAGTAAGTAAGTAAGTACAGTTGATTAATGCAGTCATGTGGTTCAAACCAAATGCTTGTGCAGAGCACAAGGGGTCTTCTGCCCCATTTCAGGGACTTAGGCTGATGTGGAGAACAGTCTTACTCTGAATGTTTATTTGTTGGTCTATTTTAAACGTTTTGTGAAGTAGTTTCCTTCAACAGGTGTAGATGCTATCAACATTTCTTTCACTCTATTTCTTATGAAGCCTTCTCTAAGAGGAAAATACTGCTTCCAACTCTTTTTAATAACTGATGAACCCAGCTTTCATGAAGTTTTATTTCTGCATAGAACTTGYGACAAACAAACACAACAGTTTCTTTTGCTCTGAATTTGAACCTTAGGTATTTATGTGGATATTTACTCCTCTTGGTTTCTAAATGAAGTAATTCTTAACAGTGAATATCTTTTGATAGGGAGCATATTAAAATTTGCAAAATTGAATGTGAAGTAGTAATACTAATAGATGACAAAGATTAATTGACAGTAAAGGACTTACGTGCTGCAAAATCTTTTTCTTAGGTCTGATGACTACTCTTTATAAGTACAATATGTTAATACACTTATAGCTTTTTTTTTTAAACAACAACGAAGAAAATCAGAACACTTAATGAATAAAAAAAAAAATTGGTCAGACCCTTCCCTCCAGAGGGAAGACAGGTGACCCTGCATGTGAGGGAGGTTGGACTAGATGACCTCTAGAGGTCCCTTCCAACCTTAAGCATTCTATGGTTCTATGGCAGGGAAATGATTCTTTTTACTGTTGTCATTTTTTCACATCTTGGTCTTTCAAAGCAAAATCACTTATCACAAAGCTTGGAAGGAATGTAATCATCATATATGATTTTGTTATGTCAAGAAGGAGTAGATTTTCCTTAGTAATCAATAACAACTGCAGCAGCTCCTACAGGCGAATGCTAAAACCAAATCAACTCCCTGTGGGTCATACCAGAAATGATGACAGTACTTGGCTTTGCCCTCTACCCTCAAGAGATTTATTAGCAGGTAACCTTAGTGACAGAAGAGATATTTAGAGAGACATTTTGCTAAATATTTGTTTAAATATAAGCATCAACACTGTTCATTACAAAACAATTTATTTTCCTAAACGTACCTAGTGTAGGATTGAGCAAGACACATCCAATTACCTCACAGACAAAGTTTTCAGAGGTCTTCTTTGAATTAAAAGCACATAAAATGAATTATCTGGATTGATGGATCAAGGTTTTTCTTTTTTTCTTTTTTTTTCTACAGATTAATTCTTTCCTCCCTAGCATATGTTCAAGTAGATTTTATTGCCCATGAAAGCGAAGGACAGACAGTACAGGGTCCAGCTGAACATAGCTTAGGGAAATGAGATGCATAATAAATGATGTGCATAATTCCCTACACATTTATGCTCTTGACGGGGAATCTCAGGTGCAAAAACTTGCAACACCCCATCTGTTCCAGATCAAGTCATTTTTCTGCAGAGAGAAATCAGAAGAGTAAAAGGTCTTTACCTTTCAGACCAATTCTGTCAAACTTTGTAGCTTTAAAGATATGGAACTAGAAAAGCATTTTAGGTTAAAAAAAAAAAAAGTTCTGAAGTAAGAGACTAAGAAGAATTTGGAGTCCATATTCTCCCCCAAATAGTATGCAGATGTGAATTAAATTGTCTGAAAATTTCTAGATCTGCGAAGTGATTCTTATTGCAGGAATACTGCAACATAGTACTGTGTGTTGTGTACATGGTACAGAGTGAACAAGATCCACAAGATTATATTCTAATTCTACTTTTTTTATCTTCAAGGTGTGGTTTTTCTACTTTTGGGTACCTGAAGGTATTTGGTTTTATCAAGTTTTCTGTGTTGGGTAAAGGCTAGATTATAGGAGGGTGCTTTTTATTAAGGAGTTTGTGGCTAAATTGTATGTTCTCAAAGATGCTTGCTAACTCCCTTTTAGTACATCTTAAGTGTCTTCTTGGAACATCTTTTTATCAAAGTGGAGTTTACTAAACATCTGAACAGTTAGAGTTTTCCTTGAATTCTGAGCCCAATCTAGAGCACTTCTAAGTTACACTGGAAAGTATATTATAAACTTTTTTTTTTTTTTTTTAAGGGTAAAGTGAACACCAAATTGTAGATATTTTTTAATAGCAGTGACATTAATTAAATTTTGGCATCTCCAATCCTGTTAAATCTGGTGTTAGACTGAGGATTGGCTTGGGCATTTGGTGTAGACTTGAGTCCAGCTTTAAGCTTTAGGCTTAACTCAGTATTTGGGCTTGAACTATAGACTTAAGCTATGGCTTTTGGTTTAAGCTAGGCTAGGCTTAGCCATTAGGTTGTCTTTAGACTTGGTTTAGGCTTTTGGCTTACTTGACCAGATGTTGAAATAGAAGWTATCACTATGAAATTTCTAATAATGGCATATAGCCTAACCATCTACTCATTTTAGGATTTTTAGGAAATTTTATGAAATTAGAAAAGAGTCTTTAATACTGCAAAATTTAAGAATAAAATGTTTAGGAAGGAATCTCAAATCTTTCCATTTTTTATCTCTCAAACAAAGGATGGACTAAATGAACAGGAAAGAAAAAATGCATATTAAAACCAATGAAAGTTGTTAATGTGCTTTTTTTAACCACACTAGCAAGAATCTGCTTGCACCTATCATTTTCAGCATTTAGAGTTCTTATTTTATCTTCTGATAAAATGCATTAGAATTGTTTCTACAACTCTGCCTTTTCTCAAAGATGCTCAGAGATTTTTTATAAAAGAGCTTCAGGATGTCATTTTGTAGTTGTTTTTTATGGAAATATAAAAAGCACTAATAGGAAATACACTGTATAAGACTCAGGAGAAAACCATACATGCTCAGAATTAAAAATGTTATATATTAAATTTGTGGAATCAGAAGCCAAACCTCTTTTAAGTACTAACAATACAATGGTTTTACAATTTTAGCTCTACTCAAAGCCTGTGTCAGAAATGGGCAAAGAATCCATCTATCATATACTGCAACCCAGTGCTTAAACATAAACATTTATTTCTCTTCCATTTGTCTTATTCACACCCCTCCTCCACATGAATAAAGCAGGAGTCCTAGGAAACAAAAATATGTCATCAAGCAAGAAAAAGCTCTCTGCCAAGCTGGATTAAAAATGACAAGCAAATTTCTCTTCAGGATTTGAGGTCTTGTTGAATAATGAAAATCATGAACTAAAGCAAATCAGCACCAGTATCTAATGTATTCCTTGCCCCTGACAGGGCAAATTTTTTTCTGGACATTAGCACTTAACAGCTGCTTTGCCTGGATAACAATAACTGTCATGTATAAAACCATGCCCTACAGAGCATGCTCTAAAAGGTGAGAATATTTAAAAATAAGAGTCTAATCACTTTCTAAAGGCAAAGACAATAAAAATATTTTGAAGCTTGTAACATAACAACAGAGCATTAATTTTAATTTTAGAATTTAATGTCTGAAAATCCTGAAATATCCTGAAATATATGAATATCCTGAAAATATATGAATACTAGATCATTCTAAACAGCTTTTTCTGTATTTTTTCATAACTACCTGAGTATTATTTTCCTGGGAAAAAATAAAATCAGAAAACATGACGTTGTCAGATCAGGCTAAAAAAAAATTGATATTAGACTAAATGGAAAGAGGTAATATTAAAACTTGCTTGTGGCATTAGAAGGAAGGAGAAAAAGAAAACCCTTGAACGTGTTATATTTCACTGCTTATGCACTGGAAACCAGCTTAGAACTGAGTGCTGCCTTAGCTGGTAGCAGTCTGCAAAAACTAATCTGACAACAGGGACAAATGCAGTGTGCTCTGTACCTGTTGCTGACTGCCCATAGCAGTTAGACCAATATTGTGGTGAGTTGGAGCTAAGAGAATGGAGATTTGCTGATAGTCCTGCTGTAGGAAATCAACTGGCAGGCTTAACAGTAGAAACACATATAAGGCGATAGTATAGACAAGTTAAAAATTGGATGTAATGCCTCAGCATATGTCCTGGGGAAATAAAGATATACTTTTATAGATACCTGTTGTCAGTGTTCACTTACTGGATCATCAGCATAAGCATGCTTACAGTAATAATGGATGGTTACTGTCCTCTGTATTTTCTTACTGACCCMCCCCTTGATAAAAAACTAACCTTGAGTACCTAACCAAGTCTTGATAAACATAATTTTGTGTTTCTCTTGTGGAAAATAGTTACTCTTTATGCATTTATGAACAGTCTATTCTGAAAATACCTCCCTTGCCTCATTTTACTGTGAAATTCTCCCCTAAAAGTAGCCATCTTTCAGACTGTCAAATTCTTTTGAATTGATGGTGAATGACCACTATAATTTGGAACAATTATTTAGTACCATGTGTTACTTTAATAGGCACATTATTTTAAACCAAGACTTTACCATCTGTTCTACTCTCTTAATTATAAACACAAAAACATAAATTGAAATAACATTTTATAAGTTAGTTCAAATCCAAGTTGGTAATTCATACAGTAAATATGATGTAGTGGTCTTGTTGGTATTAGAAAATAGTTTTCTACTTCCTTTTTTTTTTTTTTTTTTTGAGGTAGTTGCAAATGTAAGGTAAAACTCACAGCAAAGGAGATGTTTTTCATGCCAAAGACCTTTAATAAAAACACAATGTCATTGAGTTCAAAGCGGCAGTGAAGCAAAGACCAGGAAGTTTCATGTTTGATGGGGTGATGGAAGAGCAGTGTGTTGTCATTAACAGCTGCATTAACAGCCTACCAGGTAGGAAAGGAGAATGCTGGTTCTCTGCTGTCTGCATTATTCCAGCCTTCTCTGTCAGATGACAGTTGCTAATGAATCATTGTAAACTGGCACAATTAGGACTGTCATTTAGATGCTACTTGAGTCCCATCTCTGAAAGTTAGCATTTCCCTCACGCCACCCATATGTCATCTATTATTTGTAAGCTCAGTGTCTACTTAGATGTGAATTTTTCTATGTTCTTATTTTTTTTATTTTTATTTGCTCCTATTTTCTGTTATTAATCTTAAAATTCACATACTGGTTCAGTGGTCTCCTAGTCATCAATAATGCTTAGAAGATAAGAGTTCAGAAGCACTTTAATTAACCTTTCATGGAAATCACAAGTCCCAAATCACTTAGGCAATATAGGCATCACATCTTGTGTATAAGCAGCTATTATCTTTAGGATATATATGTACATATTATCCTTTACCTTTTTTGGTGCATTGAGTGAGTATTAGCCAGGTTTACGGTTATTTTTTATAGCACACATGTTTTTTTTAAACTTGAAGACAAATTTTTCATAACTTTTACTGTCAAATATTAATTATAAAGCTGAAATTTTCTATAACGTAGTGAAAATAGGCCTATTATGACCTATATAAAGTAGTCACCATCAGTCTGTAAGTATGTATAATAGGGAATAAAATATAATGCATATTTATGAATATGAGTGTATATAGTGAATGTATAAAAGGCATGAATACACACCCCCTAATGAACGCCAAGAACGGCTAAAATAGAATTGGTCTATGGTTACAACATCTCTTGGGCAGCAGTCAATGTGAGGCAAGTGCAGGGGATGCTGTCCTAGGCTAAATCAGTATGTTTTCAGATGCAACAGCTAGTACCAGCTTGATGTCTTCAAAAGGAAAAATCAGATCCTGAGAGTATGAGCCTTTAATGCTTCTGCACAAATTAGCGAGCACTGGCAACACAAGCTTCTGTAGGAGGGATGAGGATCTGGTATATTTAACTTGGGCTTTATGATTAGCTTGGACAACGTCTCTAACATCCACTATTCTGTTTCAGACTGGCTGGGGACAAAGAAGCATTACAATTCACATGTCTCTCTTGCGAGGATAATTAGCCTCATAAATAAATTTAGTAATTTTAGTCAGATAACTGGGTGGCAGTTGGTGACAGGAAGGCTTTTAGTACAGCACAGTTCTGCAAGGTGCTGCTTTAGCAAGAATTGTGTTTTAGCCATTGGAACAATGTGAACAACACTGACCCTTTTATATTATGTTTATAATAAAGTGCCTGGATTTGTCAGGAAGAGATCCTTATACTAGCTAGACATGAGATAATCTTCAGTTCTTACAGATGAGGTTTTTTTATTGGAATAGGTAGTTTGAGAGAAGTAAGACAAATTGTGTGAAATTCAAGATAGTTTTTTATTGTTTTGAGATCCTATAGCCATAATTCCCTATATCCCAGCGTAGCACAATATGAAGACCTGAGTTAAAAAAGGGAGCTAAAATGTTGGTGGGATTAAAACTTCACTCTCTGACTTTCTCTCTTGCTTGCTTTCATTCCATGGCAGACAGAGTGAGTCTTTCGCTATCTGTGCTTGCTCAAATGAGTTGTAAAAAAAAAAAAAAAAAAATCAGGAATAGTTTAACAAGTGTTTGTAAGAAATTTGTTTGGTCTGGAGGATTTATTTTGCTGTCATCTATTTGCTAAACTAGGACACACTACACAGCTAGAAAAATGTCTTGACTAAAGTGTTTTTATTTTTTTTTAAGCCCAGATATGGGGGATGGGGTTGGGGAAGAACATGCAAAATTATAGAAAACTAGCCAGTAGTGTTTAGAGGCTTGCAAAATGTTGCCAATTCTCCAAGGAGATTGCAAATAGAGATGAAATAATGCTTTTGTATAGATGGAGTTTCCTTCTTCCAATATTATAAATTTGAATTCTTGTACCTGATTAAAAAGCCCCAAGACTATCATTTCAAAATCTAGAAATAGCATCCTGGACATAAAGAAATCCCTACAGAATTTATACCCAATGAAAAGTGATACAGAAAAAAAAATGAATATTGCATATGTAGTTTCCTTTCTATTGTAGACTTGATTTAGCACAGAATATATTCTTTCAGGTACTTTTAAAGATGTTAATTTCTTTATTCATATTTGAATGCACTTAAAAATAATATTTCTTATATTTTATCCTCTTTAAAAAGTATATATTCCAAATTCAGCATACAAATATTGAATTCAGGAAGTACTTATAAGGTTGAGAATTGCAATAACTATACGTAACTTCAAACAATGCAACTAAGTATCATCTCTAAGTAGTCACACCTATAAACATGAAATGTCTATACTAGCATCGCAATCAAGAGATGTCAAATCAATGCAGCATGCTCTATGATATGTTCTTTTTATATGTTCTTTTTACATTAAAGTATTTCACATTAACATATTTCACAGTACGAATTCTCTCAACAATGTCTCAATCAGATACTGTAACAGTGTGGACAACTAGCTTGGGTCTAAGCATTTAATGTTGTAAACACCAGGTGGGTTTCTGCTACCAGGTAAGAAATCCGTTTACTTCAGCCTGTTTCCTTTGGGTACACGCCCATTTCTCCACACTAGTACACTATTCTTCCTCTTCACATCTTCCAGATGTGAAGGAAGAGGAAACTCTCCCAACAAGAATGCTGCCAAATCTCAATGTGATGCCATAAAAACGCACTTTCAGCAGAGCTCGTTCCATAAAAAAAATTCCCAACTTGTTTTAGTAAACAACTCTGTGATTGTTTGCAGCATGTCAACAAGCAAAGGCTTGGGTAATTTTATTTTGGCAGCAAAMAATAGTGAGGAATTAAGTTCATGAAACTTTGACTTAATTGTGGATAAAACCCCTGGCATACAATTGAGCTACATTTCGAAGCCAATTAAAGTGTTTACAGATTAGTAAACATCTATCCATCCAATTTACATCATCAGTATGCAGTTGGCAGTGGAAATACTAAGCAGAAATAAACAAATGCCTATAATATTATTGTCAAACAAAAGTTGTCATCTGCTTCCCTCTGCTAGGAGGTTTGTCAGGATTTCCTTTCTAAACTATCATGCTTAAGAAATTTTCTAATTTGCCTCAGAATATTTCTGGTGAAGTATTTCTGTAAATTTTAAAGCTCTTCAAAGACAAAGATAAAATTAGAATGAGTCTTTTCACACTTGATCCACATTTACAAATCAAAATGTGCTTTTTTTATGATCTGAAGTGATCTGATAAAATCTCCTTTCTCCTAATCYATAATGAACAGCATTCAAAGCTAAGCCCTTCTCTTCATAAAAAAGGAAACAAGAAATCATAGAATCATAGAATCATAGAATGGCTAGGGTTGGAAGGGACCTCTAGAGGTCATCTAGTCCAACCCCCCTGCACACACAGGCTCCCCTAGAGCATGTGGCACAGGGTGGTGTCCAGGCAGGTTTGGAAGATCTCCAGAGAAGGAGACTCCACCACCTCTCTGGGCAGCCTGTTCCAGGGCTCTGAAACCCTCACAGGAAAGAAATTCTTCCTCAAGTTCCTGTGGAACTTTTGGTGCCTCAGTTTGTGGCCGTTTCCCCTAGTTCTATCACTGGCCACCACTGAGAAGAGGCC
>PTEX01000130.1:72982-89919 GCA_003342815.1 Eudromia elegans | reverse complement strand
GCCGCCCAGCTGTCCAGTCTGTCCAGGTCCCTCTGGATGGCAGCGCAGCCCTCAGGGCTGTCAGCTATTCCTCCCAGCTTGGTGTCATCAGCAAACTTGCTGAGGGARCACTCYATYCCTTCATCTAGGTCGTTAATGAATAAATTGAAATCATTCAGAAATGTTTATTATCAGCAAACTTAAGATGACTTGTAGAGAGGAACCTGTCTGGAAGAAACACTTTTTTTGCAATTAAACTGTGGTATTTTCGGCCACTACATTAAAATCTGAGAATACCCTAAAATTCATAAGAGAGTATTTTTAAAGTTAGTTCAAAATAAATACATAATGGTATCTYATAATTATTGTAAATCTTAAAATTATAAAACTTAAAATTATTTTAGGACAGAAAGGAGTTACCAATGGAAAATTTCCCTAGTGGTCACACCATGATGTTCATCTTTCAGTCCTAGTTAGAGGACAATATATCAGAATATCCCTGATTTTCTATGGAGGAGCGTATCATGGTCCTGGGACTACATCGCTTGAAAACCTAATTATAGTAAAAGAAGAAAAAGCAGAGGGATTGGCTTATGTTTTAGAGAAAATAATTTTTTCTGTATACAGGAGATATTTTAATATAGTAACTCCAAAACTTCATTTAAACTGTTAGAATTGAACCTGTAACACTGTATTCGAACATAAGGATAACTACCAACCTACACAGCACAGAGATCTTAGGTTTTGTTTTTTGAATATCAAGCTGTTCTGCTCCCAAAACACCTCCCAAAACAAATTTGTGTCAGGATTTACAAAACAATTTAGCTTATATATGTACCATATGCTGTTTATAGGGGACAGGGGACATACAGAAGCATAGCATCAGTTATCAGGTCTCTTCTATGTGGAAGGAAGTGAATATTCTGTCGATTAATTTCTGAAGAAAATAGGGGGCATGACCTCTTTTCTTGAATGCAGATTTCGACAGGAGTGGCAAGTAGATTCAGAGATGTAAAATGGTAAAGGGCCATTTAATCTCCTCTTAATTTTTCTTCTCACAAAGATATCACAGATAGAAGAGATATCTTTGGTGTTCTGGGTGTCCTCTCATTCCACTTTCACTGTGTCCAAGATCCAATGCTAAAACAACACCAAATAACAAAAAAATCACAATAAACCCTCTGAATTGGCAATGAAGAAGAGATATTGATCCAAACATGAATATCTGAAAATAAAAAGTACAAGATGAGTAATTCAGTAGTTCAATACCCTTTGACTGAAAAGTAAGCTCTGAATCAATCAATCTACCTGATTTTTACTATTCTTCAAACCTTTAAAAACATTTTTAAGGATTTTACATCTGTGCAGTAATCGAGGCTACACAATTCACAAATGTTTCAAAGCGTTTTCGTGGGAACACAATACCATTTCAATGACTGTGGCAAGCTGTGCTTTGTAAACAGTAACATCAAAACAAAGACCTCAGAAAACGACATTATTCTTTCCACATCAAAAGTAAAAGTCATTAATGTCTTAGAGTAGGAAAAAATAGTTTAATCAATTAGGAAATCAATTTCTAATGCAATTTTCAAAATTCATTATTTGTTTAAAATTATTTGTATAATAGTCTCTAAAGTTGCTGTAGATTCATGGACAATCTGCAAATCAACCTCAAAAAAAAAAAAGAAAAAGAAAGAAAATCCATCACTAAAGTCTGTGCAGTGTCACTATTCTGGTCTATTACTTGAAATTCTAAAGCCACTTTCTAGAAGCTTTCTATTGCTTTCATCTTAAATATCTTACTAAAAATAATCTCTTCAAGACATTATGGTAAAACCATACAGTACCAAATTCACTTAAAGCGAATATTTCCTTGTAAATATTTACACAAAAAAAAAACCCCAAAGTTGTTTTGATATTCTTATGATTACAAATACTTGGTGATACTTCTGCTATGCCAGCTGTGAATTAAAGCCAAATGAAGGCTATTTAAAATTGTTGAAAATTAGATCATGTCTATTGCTACTTCGCATACTTAACTTTCTTCAGCTACACACAGAAGTAAGCCATGGACATAATATGTCCTCTGTAATTTCTGGTCATGATTAATAAGTTGATTGACTGTCATAGATTGAAGTAGAAAGCATATACTACGGACTCATTAAACACAGATACACAGAAACACTGTTTCCTTTGCACAGTGAATATCAAAATGACTGAGACTTTGAGTAGTGAAATGTCGTTATTGGTCAGATTTGTGGTTTATTGTTGTTTAAATGGCTATAATATGCAGACTATATGCCTGAGTAAACTATAAACATAAAAACCTATGAAAGCTTTAGGACTTAAGTGAGGGAGGAGACACAAGAACTGACCCTAAATTTTTTATATAGACAAAAAAAATTTCATGCTAATACGTTATAGTTTATTTTTAATACGTTGTAATGTATTTATAATACGTTACAGTTTATTTTTGGAAGACGTGAAAGAATTTTTTTTTATTGGCTGCAGTAAGCTGTAAAATATTATTTATAAGACAGTTTTTATTTACAAGTGACTGCAGAATATATGTTTCAATGTGTAGGGTGACGGAGTAAAATAATAGCTTTTTGGCTGGGGCGGGGTAAGCTACTCTATTTTAGATTTTGCTTAGTATAGATATTTTATTCATAAATAACAGTTCAATCTCCTACTGATGTAGTTCTGCCAGCTATTACCAATACAAAGAAAGGGTTAGGCTCTGTGAAATATGTCCAAGTGTGGTTTTGGTGCATTCATACCTTTAAGTGTATCTAAAAATGACTACAATCTCCGGTGTTAGTCGCTTCTTAGTGAGTTCATTTACTTTTTTGATTATTCACTAGCTATCTACATAAAGAGCCTAGCTCAATTTTTCCTAACATATAGAAGAATTAAACTGAAAATGTGTATCTTAGTCTGTAATTTTCCTACAGTAAAAGATATTACCTTTTTTTTTTTTTTACCTATTGCTTCCCTTGATGCTGTAACCTTTCATTATTTAGTAGATCTTCAGGCATATATATGAGTACATCAGTATAACATTAAACATGGGTTTAAAAAAAATACCTGGCAGAGGTCTACTTTATCTCTAAAAATGAATTGTGACTTTCAGTTAGCATCCATTGAAAATGTTCTTTCTTCTTTTAGTGTGAATTGGACACATCTGAAATCAACTGGAGGAAATGCAATTTATCCTTCCTTCTTGGAACATCTGTAGCCTATTCTGCTTTTTCTTTGTAGAAGGTTGACCTAAGATACAATAGTTCCTCTCATGGGGGCTCTATTGCAACTAGTCATACATTATCTCAAGCCCCTGATTACCAGTCATTCAAGTGAAAGATACAATTATATTCTGACTTTAATATTATATTCATCTCTTTGGAGATTAGACTGTCTTCATGGAGCTTTATATCAACTRACTCTGTTTTAAAGATATGTAGGTTCTGAGTAGAGCCTATATAATCACAGTATCGTAATAAAGCTGACTCCCAAGTTATGTCAAAAAGTTATATACACCTGGAATTTTGAAAAGACTTGGTTGCAACTACTAAGAAAAGTGAATATATATATCTGCTTAGAATATATCGTCAGGGCTTGCAGTTAGACTCCCATAAGATTCCTCATCAGAGTTCTAAAATCACTATCTATTGGCATTATCTGGAGGAATTCATACTGACTTAAGTCAAGATGTAGAAGTAAAGAAATATGCTAACCTCTTAATATTTTTAAGCTTCACGTACTTGAAATTTTCTTTACCACATGGCTCTCTAGTTTGATTTATTATTAGTATTGCTCCATAAAAATTGAAATGCTTCTAAGTATAGGAAAAATATCGTGCTTTTTGTTTATATGTGAGATTATTTTTAGTCATCTTAGCGAAAAATATGACTGTATTCACACCTTGAGTATAGACTAAAACCAGGTAGAGAACTCCAACATAAACCTCGACAGTTCCCATGAAAATCCATGCCTGTTTGATCCAGCTATAATTCTATCATTGTAAAAGATGCTAAGTACACTATAAGGATATGTACAACTTTGATAGCCCAATTCTCTAAATATTTGAATTCCATATGAGCCAGCTTAGAAGCAGTCTAAATCTAATACTTTTTACTGGAGTTTTCCTCTTTGAAGAGCTATAAAAATGAGAGAATGGATCTAATCTAGGTACAAGGCCTAAATGAACTTAGTCACTTAACAGAACTGAGTCAGCAGAAGACAAGCAAGATTTCCTCCTGCACAGCTTCAGAATGAATATACCCAAAAACTTTAGGGAATGAGAAAAGACGGAAACTTCAGAAACACTTTGCTGTTTGAACTGCTAAGCACAAAGAAGCAGATGAAGGCCAATGAATTTCAGTGAATTTGAACATGTTCATGAGGGCTCTCAGGTGGAGGAGGGAAAAAAAGAAAAAGAAAAAAAAAAGAGATCCAGTGTTTGTCAGATTGGATTAACAGAAATTGTGAACCGCTCAGTTCTTTCTTCAAGTCAGATGCCATTGTTCTAAACACCAGTTGTAAGTATTCTTTAGATGCTTCATTTTTATTATGATCCTATATCATGATATATTTAGGTATAAGGACTAAACTATGGTTTTGCAATAGTTGGGTGTTTTCAAATTTTGACTGGTTGATAGTGCAAATAAAACAGTATTTTTTCAGTATTTTCTGCATGAAATCCCTTTTGATATTCCATATAATTATTGTTTCCATTCAATTTTGTAGCTCTGCAGAGAAGAAGAAAACATGTTAGGTGGAAGAAGTGCCAGGCTAGATGGGAACAATATAGGAACATAGTCAGGGAATGCAGGGGTGCAACAAGGAAGACCATGGCCCACTTGGAATTAGATGTCCCCCCCACTAGCGAGGGACATCAAGGATAACAGGAAGGGATTCTACAAATACATCAAGAGCAAGAGGAAGACTAGAGAACATGTCAGTCCATTGCTGAATGGAGAGGGTGCGTTAGTAATGGAGGATGTGGAGAAGGCAGAGTTACTAAATGCCTTCTTTGCCTCAGTCTTCTCTGCTAGGGCTGGTCCTCAGGAACTACAGAGCCCAGATGGGGCTGACAGCTCTCAAGAGCAGCCCTTTAGTACCTCAGACTCTAGGGAAACAACAAAAAAGGTCCTGGAGAACAGGGGGAGGTGCCGGAGGACTGGAGGAAAGCCAATGTCACCCCGGTCTTCAAAAAAGGCAAGAAGGAGGAGCCGGTGAGCCTGACCTCTATCCCTGGGAAGGTGATGGAGCAGCTCATCCTGGCTGCTGTCTCCAGGCACATGGAGGAGAAGAAGGTGCTCAGGAGTAGCCAGCATGGATTCACCAAGGGGCAATCATGCTTGACTAATCTGATAGCCTTCTATGATGGGGTGACTAGATGGACAGATGAGGGCAGAGCAGTGGGGATGTCATCTGTTTGCATTTCAGCAAGGCTTTTGACACCATCACTCATAGCATCCTCCTGGGCAAGCTCCTGAAGTGTGGGTTAGATGAGTGGCAAGTGAGGTGAATTAGGAATTGGCTGAATGACAGGGCTCAGAGAGTGGTAATCAGTGGTGCCGAGTCCAGCTGGAGGCCTGTGGATAGTGGTGTCCCCCAGGGCTCAGTCCTCGGTCCGGTCCTGTTCAATTTATTCATTAATGACCGGGATGAAGCGATGGCRTGCTCCCTCAGCAAGTTTGCTGATGATAAGAAACTGGGAGGAATAGCTGATAACCCTGAGGGCTGCGCTGCCATCCAGAGGGACCTGGACAGACTGGACARCTGGGCAATGAGAAACCTCATGAAGTTCAACAAGGGCAAGTATAGGGTCCTGCACCTGGGGAGGAATAACYGTAGACATGCCTACAGGCTGGGGACCGACCTCCTGGAGAACAGCCCCACAGAGAGGGACCTGGGCACCATGGTGGACGACAAGTTGACCATGAGGCAGCAGTGTGCCCTYGTGGCCAAGAAGGCCAATGGGATCCTGAGGTGCGTCTCCAGCAGGTCGAGGGAGGTGATTCTGCCCCTCTACTCAGCCCTGGTGAGGCCGCACCTCGAGTCCTGTGTGCAGTTCTGGGCTCCCCAGACAAGGAACATGGAGCTGCTAGAGAGAGTCCAGCGCAGGGCCACGAAGATGATTAGGGGCCTGGAACATCTGCCCTACGAGCAAAGGCTGAGAGAGCTGGGCCTCTTCAGCCTGGAGAAGAGAAGACTGAGAGGGGACCTGATTAATGTATATAAATAYCTCAAGAAAGGGAGTGAGGAGGATGGGACTGGCCTCTTCTCAGTGGTGGCCAGTGATTGGACTAGAGRAAACGGCCACAAATTGAGGCACCAAAGGTTCCATAAGAAATTGCGAAGGAATTTCTTTCCTGTGAGGGTTTCAGAGCCCTGGAACAGGCTGCCCAGAGAGGTGGTGGAGTCTCCTTCTCTGGAGATCTTCAAAACCCACTTGGACACCACCCACATGCTCTAGGAGACCGTGCGTGTGCAGGGGTGTTGGACTGGATGATCTCTAGAGGTCCTTTCCAACCTTAAGTATTCTATGATTCTATGTGAGTTGCAGTATACTAGGTACTCACTACTAATAATGAAAGAGTAAAATAATATATTCATTATTTCAATAATCTTTCCCTGTAAATTTATGACAGCAGATAGCAGATTTAAAAAGAGAGTGTCATGCAAAGGACCAAATGGCAATTCAAAGATTATAGTGAAAAAACCATTGCAGAAGGATCTGAAACAGAACATCTAAATTGTGTTTATTTTGTCAAGACTGCATGTCTTTTTAACACACTAGTATTATAGTATCTAGTATAGTATAGTATACACTAGCATAGTATACACTAGTATAGTATAGTATTAGTCGATTAAAAAAAAATCCATTAATACTTCTACCCTGAAATAAAGTAATTTCAATACTGAATTACTTTCACAATCTGTGGATTTGTGATGATTTCTTACTGTTGCAAGTTGATTTTTTTTGTCATGAGCAACTTTCATTTAAAATTCCCTAATCAGAAGAAGAAAAGAAACAAAAAAAAAAAAAGCAGTAATACCTAGAAGAAGTAGTAATAGCTCTGGGGCAGATAATAGAAAATACAACATTTAAATTTGATCTGTTATGGAATATAAAATGAAAGTAATAATTAGCGAAAGAAAAATGCACAGCATTAGAACCAGAAAATTTTTAAGACAAAGTTAGTTACAGGTGAAGTTAGAGTAAGTTTTCATATGTCCTCTTAAATGTTAGAAAATGTATCCTTCCAGATTTTAAGATCGTATGTTTTAGGATTTTATGTCTTACCTGAGAACTATCTTTATATGGTGGCTATGATGTAGCTATTGGTCGTTATTAAGGCCTGTTGGCTTTAATCATACGTCTTTCAGAAGATGTATTGCCTTAAATGTAAGAAAAAAAAAATCAGAAAGGAAGAATTATTTTAGCCAGAAATTCAGCCAAATGATAGGACAGTGCCTGTAAAAACTCAAAGCAATTTCAGGTCAGAAAGAAATAGTAGGATAACTGTGCATTGTAAAGTTTATTTGATATTCACTTGGAGGAAGGATAGCCTGGTTGGTTTTTTTTTTTAATGACTTTTGATTTCATCTAGTGGCATTTAGTGCAATCTGTAGTACTGGTCTTAGGGAAAAGGCGAAGTATAGGGACCTACCTGCATTGACATGCCCACTGTGATGTTCTCCTTGCTTTCCCTTAATTTGAATTCTTTAATGGGAGAGATGCCTTGCCTATATGCTGGTGTTAGGAATAGTTCCCTAAAAAGAAGGAAAGGCCGCTTTGAAATGGCAAGCAAAAAGGCAAGAGAATTCAGGCAGCCTGATTCCATCAGGCTGCAGTTTCTTCTTCTGAAAATTTTAAAATAGATTGCAAGTGCTTTCTCATTCTTTGTATACTCTGAAATGGTGAAACCACTATTTCAAGTCCTACAGTGATAAGAGGTTTCTTTAGTGCTTGATGTTTCCTGTTGAGAAGAGTAGAATACATGGTTTATTCACCTGCTGTACTGAAGGCTTTGTATTAGCAAAAAGAGAGATATCTGAAGATACAATCCCAAATATTAGGATTTATCTCAAAATCTACTGAAGTACTCAGATAAAATACTTGACCTATGATGGAGACTAGTATTATTATTCGTTTGTATTTTGTGCCATTCTTATAATGTTCAGCCGTTGCTAATATATGGGAACATCCATACTAAAGTGCTCTGACAATGGTTTTGTTGGTAGTCAGACAGATGTTTAAATAATATACCTTATTTAATTAACAAGCATGCAAGTTTTCAAAATATTTTTTCTAGTTGTCAGGATTATTTAAAACCAACAAAGCACTAATTATAAAGTTAGAAATACTCTATTAAAACAGGACATGTATACTAAAACATGAATACACAGAAAATGTATCCATGGTACAAAATGAGAGTGCTGGTACAATTAATTTAAGCACGTGTGTAAGCATTTTGCTTCATAATATAATTTTGATTGTGGTCTAATCAAGAAAACAGTGAAAAGCAACATCTACTCAGTGACATTTCACAAAAGAGTGAAAAATTATGAAGTTGGATACTCAGTAAAGATGAAAAACATCTATCCAGAGCAATAAGCAAACACAAGACTAATTTACCAGTGGAAACAAGCAATCTCTTTCCTCCATTCTAGTCTCTTCAGCTTCCTCGCAGTCATTTTCTAGATTATAAGAAAAACAACTTACAATGCATTGCTGCTGCAGGCACAAAATTCAGCAAGATGACTAAGAAATGCAATTTTGTTTTTCCCATTCTGTGTTAATAATGGTGAAAGGAATCAAATATCTCATTTCATGTCTAATTTTCAAGAGTCAGTTCCAATCATTATTACTTTTTCTATAGTGAGAATGACATCATTGGAAGGTGAAACTTTTTCTGATTAGTCAACCTGGTTTCTGAAAAACATCCATCCAGCATGTAATCAGACCTTCTAGGAATKAAATCTACCATGCAAAGTAAATGATCAATAAGTTTAAAAAAGCAAAACACAAAGGTTTATATTCTCACATTGCCAGGAATTTTTGTTCAGCAAAATAAATAAAGATTTAATGGATTATATTAAAAATTCCTCTGTTTGAAACTTAAAAATGAGTGTGAGGTACACAATCTGCTCTCAGTTTCATCTGCACTAAAAAAGAAAAACAGCAAATACTACTTAATAATTAGAGAAAATATATACTAATTTCATAATGATTAACATGCTTAGATTCAAAATCTTCCTTTCTTAGCTTCTGGTCTGAAAATTTCTCTGTGCTCTTACAAAAGTAAAAAGTTGTAGAAACCACAGAAGCAGTAATAAAACAGCTGGATCTTGGCAGAGAGTTAATTTCTGCATCTCCTTGTGTCTCACCAGATGTCAAATGTGTCTATGCAAGAGGTGAGGGACACCTTTCTCTGCCATTTCTAACCAAGCTGGCTCACCCATAAGTCTGGTGGTAGTCAATGAATGTGTCAGCATGATCTATAACTAATGCAATGAAATATGCACTGAAGTGTACAAATCTTCATGATGTATTACTTCTTTCCTTAATGCACTGAATACTATATCAGCCAGGGTTATTCTTCTGTTCCCATGTATGACTGGTCATCAGAGAGATAGCTATACTGAATGGAACAGCTGTTATACCTAAGATCCAGAGTTAATGATACTAACGAGATGACTCGGACAACTGACACCTTGCAGTGACTGCTTCTGATTATTTGCATACTTTGACAAAAATCGGTGAACCACCTTCATTCATAATTTGAAGGTTGTCTTTGCAGTTAGAGAATATAGAAAATGGCAATCACATCTTCAGTTGCTGTTAGCGAGGATATATTTGCTGAAATCAATGGTGATATAATTTACATCAGCAAATTACTTGTTCTTAATTAATTGTTCTTAATGTTAATGTGAAATTGGAATTGATTTGATTGGATTTTGAAATTCAGGATATCAGATCGCATGAAAACCACACTTAATCTCCTCTTTTACTTTTCCAGGACATGAACTGAGTCTACTGAACMCCAACTAAGGATTTCCTCAAACCATTGATATTGCTTTTGCTTGATTACAATTATCTATCAAAGGAGTGATATTAACCTAGAAGTTGTAGAACAGATATGAAAATAATCCACCTAGCTTTTTCATCTGCTTGTGTATCACTGATCCACAACTAGGTGGAAAGAATAAAAACGATATTGAATAAAATGTCTCTGCAAGATGATATACCTTTACTGCAATTATTACAGCAGATCTTTAGCTATTATATACTCATGAAATCATTGAATTCAGTGAAGCTCTTTCCCACGTTTACCTCACATTTAAGTTTCCCCACATTTACCTCTCTGTACCTGATATTTCAGGAGCTTGGAGTGAAGGCATTTGCAGCAGGTTCACATACTCCAAATTGTTTCAGGATTGCTATGCCAGTCCTGAGACACTGATTTACATAACAGCAAACTTAACGTTGCATATAGCCTGGCTCAGCACAAACATTATCTTCCTTAACTGGACTGTGCACTCTTGAACAACAAGAGCGTGTGTCCCTATCTTGTCCATTTCATCTAAAGAGGTCAAAAAGTTTTTCCATCAGTGCTCCAAGTATTGCTAGTAGACTTAGCTAACAAGCAAACTGTCAAGGAGTTTTGGACAGTGTCTCGCTCATCAAATATCTGCCAGTAGTAAATGTATGACTAAGTCAAGTCAAACTGAAAATAAGAAGTTTTTTAGAATATCCACTCTTTGTTAACCTGACCAGCATCATTATATCTGATCAACTGTAACTCTCAACTGGTCTAAAAATGCAATAAAATGCATCTAACCACAAGAAAGAAATTTAATAGTATTTTCATCTATCTCCATAGCAATAGARGGATATTTTGAACATCATTCTTCGATATTTGTGATTTGTTAAATCACACATATAAGTGCTTTAAATATTTTAGAAGATCTCCTGCACTCCCAAGATTAACTTGTGAAAGATCATCCAGAGTTTTAATTTGGTATAGCTGTTGTGTTTTCCCTGCATTAAACTCATATTCAAGATATTTGGATCAGAGAGGTAAGAGTTTAACATAAGGTCTTACCATGCAATATAAGGGCACAATATCTGTATAATAACTAATGCTGATCAGAATAGTGTCTAGTTAGAGACAATTTTCCCCAGAGCAAAATAAAGAACGTATTTTGACTATACTTTCCAATAAATATCTGTATTCATTTATAATTGGTTAATGACCTCATATAGCATAAAATGAGGATCTTTTTATTTTACTACAGTTGAATGCTAGCAAATAGGTGGAACTGTTTTTTTCTAAGAATTTAATGTTTTGAAATTTCACAGATAAGTCAAAACTTTCATGTGGCAATAATGGTAATGAACAGAGCCCATTTGCTTGAGAGTATATCACCACTAAAAAGATCAAAAACAGAAGAGAATGCCATCGCATGATATTCTGCATTAGGTTATGGTGTGGATTATTCACATTTGAAATCCTGTCCTGTATAGATGAAATCCTAGAATTCTGTAGAGTTGCTGTAAGGACCTATTCAAAGGGCTCCTTGTAGGCTACAATCTATTAGCAACCTTCTCTCCCCACTATCTCTTAAATTCTTACCAAAAGCTACCATTTGACAAGATGCCTCAAAATAGCTAAGAGTACTTACACTCACCAAGCAGGATCTAGCTGGCATTAACAGATGACAACAGTGATAGCTGTCAGAATATTTTTTAAATATTCTGATAGTATATGAAATATAGCTTGCTTTATAGTCATACTTTTTAGTCTCCCTTGGGCAGTTTATGAAAATATTCTCAAAATCTTTCAAGACTTATACATAAATTATGATGTGTCCAAAAGCTCTCATTAGAAGTACAATATTCGTTATTTATCATTCACCTCCAATTTAAATGTTATAATCATCTAGTCCTAGGATAAAAATAAAATCACATGAGGTAGCAAATCTGCAGTTAATAGTTTCAAACAATGAATAGTTGATGTGAGCTCTTCAAGGACAATCTATAAGCAAAATTAATATTACATAGTACTAAAGAGATGTGAATTATATAGATCCGAAATAATTTGAAAATTACGCTTCATATAACAGCATTAATAGAAGTGCTATTTTAAGTATTTATTTTTTACTTTAAGCACTATGAACAGTATTATGTGTAGATCATATTCATATCTTTGGGGCAATCTGTCCTAATTAGGTGTGCTGGTTTGTGGAGAAAAACAAATTCTATCCTCTATCACGTAGACTATCAGCTCTCAAAGTGGAGCAAGGAGAGGCACCTCTGAGAAAAACTGCTGCATATGAAAAATAGGATGGGACAAGGCCCAGGTGTGTTTTTGGCACCACAGCTGGGGGCAGGGGGGAACAAGGAATTTTGTGAAGGCTCCAGACAGAGAGGCAACAGAGACATGTGTTCCATTCCAGACTTATGGCTTCTTTGTTCATTTTGTGACATAAAAAATACATAAATATCAATTTTGGATGCACCATGTGTTGTCTGATTTTTTTGAGTATTCATTTTAGAAATAAAGAAAATGGATATTCTGTAGTGCAAGTAAAGAGTCTTTGTTTCTTCAAAATTTAGAGTATTCCTCTTACTCTAAAATTCAATTTGAGACACAGATTAAAAGATACTAATTTCACAGATGTTTCTGAAACTTGAATTGATTGGCTACTAGAGACATTTGCATCTTGTTTCAATCATTTTATATTTGATTGAAATAAAGCTTGAAGGATGTTGCTTCCAGAACTAAGCTAATAGTGTCCAGAGCTACCTGCAAAAATCTTCCTATATTTTTTTCTTATAACAAATATGATTCTCATTTTTAACATGTTGTTGTTTCTTTTGTTTCCTTAGTCTTTTATACAAAATAAATTCCACACTACATATATTCTTATGTTTGTAAACATATACTCACTCCACCCATAAATTGTACTATCATCTGGTCAATTTAATTTAAATCACCTGCGCCCAATCCACTGCCTAGCTCAGCATTCAAGTGCATAGAGCAGATTTAAATATTTGGGAAGGGTCAGAGAAAATATATTCTTTGCTTTCCCTAACAAGCACTAGGGAAACTATACTGCTGCTTCGGTGCTATTGCTGAATTTCTGAGCGTTGAGTAGCCTTTGGGAGATTAAAAATCCTCACAGGAGACCTGAAAAGGGTTTGCATAGGAATGCATTCTGAGAAAATAGTACACAAAGGATGCTAATAGAGATATTTAAATGTGTTATAATATACTATTCTTCAAAGTAAACAATTATAATACCTACTCTTTTTTTCCTATTTTTGTGTCTTTTGGATCTTTATTCCTTAGATAAATCACAAATTTGGAGCCCACTGATCATGGTTAAGTTTGAAGTGTCTGGTTGCATAGCAAAAGAAGCATGTATCATGTGGAATGAGTTTCCAAGAATATAAGAAAAATAATATTTTCCCTTTTGTTTTGATGAAATCTCATAGGTGTCTCATGAGGAAGCAAGAACACAAGGTCAATGCACAAGCTTTTACATCTACGAATTTGTTTAAGGACTCTATATGTGTTAAGCACTGAGTATGTAAAAAATATGAAGTAAATATTAACTAGTTATTAGAATTATTATCTCAAATTAAGCATTTTATCAGGGATAAACTGAATTTAGCAAATGATCTTGTAAAGCTGTTAATCCTCAGTTCTGTCTTCAAAAATCAATGTTTTTAATTAACACTCTATACTAAATCTATGCTAATTCTGAAAAGACTTGTAACAAGAAAACTTCTTTCATAAATATTTTTTATATATATGTATACCCATATCAATATGAATTTGTATACATACGTTTATACATAGATATAAACTGAATTGCAAAAGAACAAAAGAAAACCTTTGAGTCATGAAGTATTGTGTGTAAATACTGTTGAAATTTAACAACGGATCCGCTATTTTCTTTCCTGCCTGTTCTGGAAATATAAAATGTGTGATACAGTTCTTTTTAATTAAGAATGTTGCCAGGCTCTTTGGAAATTTCCAATTGAAATTTTGCCTGAGTCTCCAGGCATCTTGGTAAGATAAGGATACAGAAATCTAGACACTTAAAGCATCAACTCCTGCTTTTTATCAGCTGTGTAAGGTTTCATATTGCACTGTTTCAAGAATAATAAGCTCTTTTTGTCAATTAATAAAGTAAGATGAAGAATTAATTTCCACAGAAATTAATGAACAAAGTGGTCTTTAAATGCTCTTAGATGCACAGAAAGTAAAATCTATTGTCTAGTTTTCCTCTACACTGTAAATACTATTTCCTTTGTTCTTTTTTTCAAACAGTTGTAAAGTTCCCACAGAATGGAGTGGTATTTATGAATGATATTTATGAAGAAATATAATAAACCATTTTAAAAATCAGTCTGTCAATAAATAAATATTATGTATTATATATATAAAACAAGCTGCCTTGAGTCAGTTTAGTCATTAACTAATGTAGTTGTCATTAGTTTATGACCCTATTTGACATTTTTACGACTCATTTTTAAGGACTAACATAACTAATATAATCAATATCATTATTAATTCATATAATTGTTATTTTTTCATTTGCTTATATTTAGGCTGTTTGGAAGAAACTTTATTACGAGTTACTAAGAAGTAATTTTATTTAATAAAGGTGCCGCAACCTTTTAACAAAAAAAAAAAACAAACCAAACATTCAGAGTAGGTCCTTAAAATCTTACTGCTTAACAGAGCCTTTGATGGAAGAATACTGAGAAATGCTTTCAAAAATTCTGATTAGAAACTGTATATATATTGTTACCTTTACGATTATTTATAAATCTGGATAAAATGGCACATAAAAGAGAACAGTTCTCTTGCTCTGACTACCATAGTCTGTAAGGTAGGTATTTCAGAGGGCCTTGCTGTGATAGATACCTTAAATACCTGATRTAATCTTAAGGTGTAATTTTAAAACTTATCAACTAAGATAGATGGTGTGATTTGTTTCCATATTCTGCAATCAAGGTCAGTAATTCACTCTTCTCCACATATGAAGAACAAAATCCTACTCTTGCCCAAACTGTTTGGTTTGATGGATTTGAGGGGATGCTATTTGCTAAAGATACTAGAAAAATATTATGTCAATAATTCATATTATGAATCATATTATGTAAATTAATGTGTCCTTAAATACATTGATTTGCAGAAATTAACATTTCTAGTGAGAATTTTCCCATCTTACTCTTTAGCAATTTAAAATTTCGCTTGATGAGAAACAATAACAAAGAGACTTCTATCATTGTGATCTTTTTCTCTCTTGAATTAACTGTGCTAGAGCACATAGTTCTCCTAATGTTGAATGGATATATAACAGATGCATCAAATGAACTAGAGTTGCAAATAGACAGAGTTTTTGCTACAGTACACTTTCATTCTGTAACCTCCTGCTGAGATTGCCAGAAAATGGGTCAGGTCTTACAGTAGTGAACCCTAGGAAGTCAACTGACCAACAATTCCTTTCATACAAGGAGGTGTGTCAGTCAGATGACAAGCACTGCTTCCCGAACTCCGCTTGGGCCCACAGTAGAAAAGCTCTGCATGCTTGTCCTTGTCCCTTGAACTAGTTAGTTCTTTTAAAAGTTATTTTCACTACAGAAATAGTCCTCAAAAGTAAGTTCAAAGAACTGGATTTCCAAGAGAACTTTAAAGATTCCTGTGACTGCAGAGTAGTAGAGCAGTACCTCAGCCACTTTTAAACTAACTGGCATAGGAACTAGTGGTAGTCAGTTATGGTGCTATAAAGCTCAGCACTATGTTACGGTAATTATTCATAATGAGAAGTAGGTGCGTGTATTTTTACAAATCAAGAGAAAATTGTCCCAATATTTTCAGTTTTCACATAGGTTTTGTAGATAAATATAAATATCATTAATTTAATTTATGTATACAGTCTTATTTTCCCTTGCTGCTTTTCTTGCTGAATATTTTCCCCAGAAATGCAACACACTAGATTCAGGGAATGATATTTCATTCCTACTAAACCAAAAAAAACTGAGTGAAACAAAAAAATAAAATCTGATATTGAGAAATGAGCATAGTAACTCAAATGCCTCTATGCAAACGCACGCAGCATGGGGAATAAGCAAGAGGAATTGGAGATGCTTGTGCGATTGCAGGGCCACGATCTCATTGCGATTACTGAGACGTGGTGGGACAGCTCTCATGACTGGGCCGTGGCCATGGAGGGCGTTAGGCTCTTTAGGAGGCCAGGAGGCCAGGAAGGCGAGGTGGCGGAGTCGCTCTTTATGTGAGAGAGCAGCTGGAGTGTATGGAGCTTGGCGTAGGGGAGGGTGGAGCACAAGTCGAGAGCCTGTGAGTGAGGATCAAAGGGCAGGGCAACAGGGGCGACACGGTCGTGGGAGTTTATTACAGGCCTCCCGACCAGGATGAGGAGGTGGATGAGGCCTTCTACAGGCAGCTACAAGAAGCCTCGTGATCGCAGGCCCTGTTCCTTGTGGGGGACTTTAACCACCCTGATGTCTGCTGGGCCGATCACACAGCTGGGAGCAGACAGTCCAGGAGGTTCCTGCAGAGTGTTGCGGATAACTTCCTGATGCAGGTGGTTGAAGAGCCGACAAGGGCGGGCGCGCTGCTAGACCTGATCCTAACCAACAGAGAAGGTCTAGTGGGAAATGTGAGGGTCGGGGGCAGTCTTGGTTGCAGTGACCACGAGATGTTGGAATTCACGATCCTGCGTGGAGGGAGCTGGGCAAGAAGTAGGATTGCAGCCCTGGACTTCAAGAGAGCCAACTTTGACCTCCTCAGGGAGCTCCTTGGAGAAATCCCCTGGACCAGGGTCCTGGAAGGAAAGGGTGTCCAGGAGAGCTGGCTTATCTTCAAGCGCCACTTTCTCCAAGCCCAGGATCGGTGTATTCCAAC
>PTEX01000130.1:58115-71857 GCA_003342815.1 Eudromia elegans | reverse complement strand
ACAGGCTGGGGACCGACCTCCTGGAGAGCAGCCMCGCAGAGAGGGACCTGGGCATCATGGTGGATGACAAGTTGACCATGAGGCAGCAGTGTGCCCTCGTGGCCAAGAAGGCCAATGGGATCCTGGSGTGCATTAAGCAGARCRTCTYCAGCAGGTCAAGGGAGGTGATTCTGCCCCTCTACTCAGCCCTGGTGAGGCCGCACCTCGAGTCCTGTGTGCAGTTCTGGGCTCCCCAGTGCAGGAGGGACGTGGAGCTGCTAGAGAGAGTCCAGCGCAGGGCCACAAAGACGATTAGGGGTCTGGAACATCTGCCCTGTGAGGAAAGGCTGAGAGAGCTGGGCCTCTTCAGCCTGGAGAAGAGAAGACTGAGAGGGGATCTGATCAATGTCTATAAATATCTCAAGACAGGGAGTGAGGAGGAGGAGGCTGGCCTCTTCTCAGTGGTGGCCAGTGATAGAACTAGGGGAAACGGCCACAAATTGAGGCACCAAAAGTTCCACAGGAACTTGAGGAAGAATTTCTTWMCKGTGAGGGTGACAGAGCCCTGGAACAGGCTGCCCAGGGAGGTTGTGGAGTCTCCTTCTCTGGAGATCTTCAAAACCCGCCCCTGTGCCACATGCTCTAGGCGACCCTGCGTGTGCAGGGGGGTTGGACTAGATGACCTCTGGAGGTCCCTTCCAACCCTAGCCATTCTATGATTCTATGATTCTAAATAACTTGGGAGGAAATGAAACTTCTATTCTAGCTGCTGTGGATTAGTAAGTACCTCTGTCCTTTCAGCAGTACCTCCAGCATCCCTGTTCTCTAATCTCTGTTCCTCACGGTACAAAGTTTTTGTTCTATTTCTTGTAGTATATAACAAGCAGCAATGCCATTCTGTCAGAAATTCAGACCACAGAGAGTTTGTACACAGCAATATCTGTTTGATTTAGAACTTATATCAGTATAAGGTGTTTGTAAATTAAAAATAGATTTGTATAAAATTACAAAAGAAAAATATACAGAGATTTTCGAGGATGTAGTGTAGGACTCTGCTGAGCTGGGGCAAATTCTGGGTCATTAGGATGAAAAGGGAAACTAGGATGGTGGAAATCCCGCTACGGGATGAACTTGATAGGTTAAGGAGTGCTCTTTGACATGATTGGGTAAAGGTGTTTGGGGCTCCCGATGATTGGTTAGAAGTTGCTTATGGAACTCTTGGTTCCCCTGTGAGCATCTCAGGAGTGTGAGACTCGTGGGAAGGGGTCAGGGTTCCTTTGCACAATGTCCTCGGTGCTGCTTCAATACAGGTCTTTGTTTCACCATCTCAGAAACCCCCTGCTTCTCAATACACTCAGAAGTTACCCTTGATCGTAACTGAAAATTGAAGAACTAAAATGAAGTGCAAGCATGGAAATGTCTTTGGTATAGTTTCCTGTAAATAGATGAATTCTTGTAATCTCTGTATTGGAGCACATATAATTTGAAAGTACATTGTTTTATAATTAATGTGAAGAGTTGGAGAGGAAAGAACAGCCTCAAACAAGAGATGAACTCACCAGAAATGTGTGTGTAGAATGATCTAAGAAATGATCATTTCTAGAAAACTGTGTGAAATATTTCAGATGTTTACAAAAGTATCTAAGGTCTATGACCTCTAAGGAAAATTTCCAGGCTTTGGAAATATGTAAGGATATTTGGAGTATTGAGTAAGACCAAAACCTCTAGATAAGAGCTCCTAGATTTAGAGTGTCTTTGTACTGTGAAAGAATCAATATATATGCCTCCTGATATTACTGGAAATATTTATTCATGTGTTTCCAACTAAATGTTAAAACTTAAGATGTGCTTACCAGGAAATGTAGTGAGAACCATTTTTACTGGACAGTACTGAGAGGCAAATGGCTGTGCATAGGAGCTTAAAACATTGCAATGCTAAAACACGCTGCCAAAAATTACCCCTGCTATTTTCTTTGCAAGCCTACTGTTTTGTAATGTTCAATTACTGAAGTTTAAACATTTTTATTTTTAATCTTAACCTCTCTGTGAAATTTTTTTCTGGTTATCGCTTCTGGTTTTGTAGCAATTTTCTTCCTCTACTCTTTACTTCATGCTGCAGTGTATTACATTTCCTCTTTTTATATGATAATAGTAATTCTCTCCTTCCCAGGGGTATTTTGAGGCTAAGTTCATTAATATTTATGAGATGCTCAGAAAGTAATAATAAACAATGCTGAGGCTGTATGTATATGTGTGTATCTCTACAGAAACACACATTTGCACACATATTTAAAATGTTGTATTTATTGCTAACTGGTATATATATATAAAGATGACATGAATATATAAGTATTTTGCATTTTCTGTAAGTTATTTTCTCCCACTGCTTATTATCGAGTAGATATGTCTGTTATTTATATGGCTAGCTTATGTTCATTACTATGGTACATTGTCTAAGGCTATGCTTAGGCTGAAATGTGGCATGACTTGTACCCCTGACTCCTGAGGCCAGAGCACATCATGGCTCTTCTCTAGCTTGCCTGCCTACCCCCTCTTCCCACGATCACAAAGGTGTGAGGTGCTGATGCATATCTAAATTCATTTCAGTATGGAAATGGCTGGACTATGTGCTGAACCAAGGAGTTAGGAAGGACTCCAAACCCATAAATTTTTATATAACTACATGTCTCAGGTGAGTTTGGGCTTTGTTTTGCTAAGCATTATGCAAATACATAAGTCATAAGATGCAGCCTAAATGGACTAAATAGTTAGTGAAGCACAAACCGAGGATGTTGTCTGAATTTCTGATTTCTCCTTCATACACCTGACTCACTAGTTCGATGGTAAAATTCCTTACCTATTATTAACACTGTATCTTCTCTCCATTTTAAGCCCAGCTTTGTATTAAGTTTCATGATGTTCAGACTTTCAGAATTGTCCGAGGATTTGGTGGGCAATCGGAGCATGTTCTAGCAGTCTATGAGAGCTTTAGTGTATACCTATGTGTGCAGAAATATACATCTACCTGCAGATGGATGCTTGGGGCACCATTCATTATCTCATGCTTCCTAAACTGCAACCATAAAATTGGGAATTTAAGTCACTTCTAGACCTAGCCTCCTCTAAGCTTTCTAGATCTAGCTTAAATACTGTTTTCTAACCCCCAAATGCATATATCTTGAGGAAGCAGTGCAAAAGAGCACCTACTTACATCTAGCTTTTGTTACAATTTATAAAACACATCTCCTCAGCCTATTATAGCTGCAGTAAGGAGATGGTCTGGGGATTTCCAGGATTTCCAATAAATTCCATATTTTCAGATGGCATGGTTGGGTTGTTAAGTACTAATTAACTTGGCTTCCGATCCCTAATTTTTCAGAAAACTTCCAGATATCTATCAGTATCTGGACATACCCTGTGGTTTTCCCTTTAGGAATAAAACTTAAGAAGTCTAAACTTAAAGATGAGATATGTGAGAACTGGTACCAAAAAAATATATTTGTTCTAGTTAATCATATTAAAGTTTTCTCCATACAAAGTAGTATATATGTAAATTTAGAATTTTGATACTTATTTAGAACTTTATTGGGAGTAATTGCAATTCTATATTTTAAATAGAGAACTGCAGCCATTTTAATCTGTTTTATAGCACTATAACTTATGCTAATAKTTGAAAAGAACACTCTATATGATAATATTGCCAGGAACATTTCATTTCAATCATCTGAAAAGTAGTATACCCAGAAATGCTTTTTCACAGTAAGAATTTTTTTCCATGATTTTGAAATATAGACTAGAGGCTATTTATCTAACAACTTACTTTAAACATTTCATATGGTACGTAGATGAATTCAAGTAGATATATTGGTCTTTAATGCAATGAAAATTTTGAAAATTTTGAATCAAAGAGATTTTGATGCTAAAAATCTCTATTAGCACAAAATGTAGCCTATCTGTTAATTATTCAAAGGGTTTTGTAAATCAGATTGATTTTTGTGACTTACTTGAGGGTCCAGAATTCAGTCTCAATTCCCATTGCAACAAGGAGTGAATCTCTCACTCTTGAGCCTCACAGCTGCTCAAATCACTCAGAACTGGGGGACTCAGTTTCTGGAAGTTTTGTGGTACCCTCTAGAAGCTGCAAACTAAGAACAAAGATGAGAGAAGCTGCTGAGAGAGCATGAGAGATCATCTATATGCGCTCTGGAGAAACGTTTCATGGTAGTGCATACTAAACTATGTTAAGGCTGAGGAGAAGAGAGTTCATTCTACAACAACAAAAAAGTATACTGTTTTTGTTTGTAATCGTATTTCTTCAGTGCTGATTCATTAACAGTTGACAGTTCATCCGTAACTTTCTTTGAGAAGAAAGTATCTCTAGGTAAAGAACTCTCTCTTCCCATCACACGGGGACTCTTTCCGCCTCAGAGGATTCTTGGTATTCCCTTGTCCTCTCCGTGTGTTGATTTCATGTCAGCAAGTGACCTGATGCTCCTATTCTTTTAGAAGAAAACAATGTGAAACTAGTCTCATCCAACGGAAAGGGAAGTGAGCTTCCTCTCTTTTCTTGACAATAGTATCCCTGTCTACAAAGTGTATACTTCTGAAAAGCCTATTGAGATTTATAGATAAAAGCCTGTACATAATCACCAAAATTATTTTTACACTGTGAAATTTTTAACAAAATGTCACCTTTAGTAAGCATGTACATCTGTGCATATTCTAGACCGGCATATAAACTTGGTAGTTGTATGTTGTTGCTTAGTGGCTTGGTCTGTTTGCAAAGAATGTTGATGGGACTTTTAATTTAGTAGAGCCATTTAGAATTAGAATTATGTGCTCTGATCTACCAGGCTTTGCTTGATAGACTGATGGTTTAGCATCAGTGTGGGGTCTAGCAGGTATTACAGCAATGTGAAAACACGCTTGCAAACAAAAAAATGGAGTACAAAGTTAGGATAAAAATTACATCTGGGCCTCTGTAAGCAACTGATTTACATTAGGTCTGGATTACTAAATCCTGAGTTAGCATTTCTGTCACTTTTTTTTTATGCCAGAAAGTGACTGTTCAGAAAGAAACTTTAGACATTTAGAAAAGAGTTGCTGACATTTGGGGTCATGCTAACCAAACCCTAGGCAGTAATGGGTGGTTGAAACAGAAAAGACAGTTCTGAATTCTGTACTACACTTTCAAGAAAGACTTTGAAAACAGTGAAAAAAGAAAAAAAAAGTTCCACTTTTGCAGAGTTCCAGGATGTCAGAAATAATGGTGTCTGCAGAAAAAGAAGACATTTCTCTGACTTGAAAAAAGAGAATTATAGGTATTATGAAGTACCTACCAAGTCTTTTTTTACTCATGTAGAGTAAAGCATCCTTGCTGAGGCTCCTTTTATTCTTGTAAATTTCAGTTTGGCAAAAGTCTGGGTGCTGGGTGCTTGACTTAAGGAATATTTTGAGCAAAACCACTGAGAAATAGTCGATGAGATGGAAGTAGAAAATTCACACGCTCAAAACATACAATTTGAATTTAACCCTTAAGTTTATGTGAATATTATTTTTTCAAATGAAATATTGTAATCTTGTCTAGAAGATATTATATGGAAGAGAAGAAATATTTTCATTCATGAAACAAATGTAACGTGCAAGAACAAAATAGTACCATTATAACATACACTTCCAGGAAAAATACCTTAGCCATTTATTAAAAATGCTAGGAGAACAAGCACCGAAAAGTGCTTTCTTGGCCCTCCAAAAAGCCTGATACAATGTGCTTTGCCATAGTGAATATAATATTCCCTGATATTTAATCTGAGAAATTGCTCCTGCTTTTAGCAAGCGGTGTTTTACTGCTCTAATTTTGGAGATGTACTCCTGTGGTCAGTGTCATTTCGAACAGGCCAAAATTCAAGTTCTTCTGTTGTTATGACATATTTAGCCTTTTGAAAGAGCAAGCTATTGCAAAAGATAGCATCTTCAACAGCAAAATTTCTTATTTACCACCCTGGCAGTTTTGCACACTTTGGCAAAATTCATAACCACACACAGCCTCCATTATGGGTAGAGCTAATCTTATCATGCATTATCATGCCTGACAGACTTTTGTAATCTTTAATTAGAATGAATATCAATTTACAAGTTCCCCTTGTCTGTCCCTTAAGATTTTGTCTCTAATAGTCTTAACAGCTCTGCATTGTTTATTGACTATTAATTATCTTCAACTAATCTCTCAGATCATGATACAAAGAGAGAGAGTTTTACTTCTAGGCTTGAAGTCATCATAAGGGACCATGCTGACTGCCTAAGTTAAGTTTTTTTAATTTTCACWCTAGTTTTCAAAGAACCATAGGATATGTCCACCTTCAAGCCTGTGAGACTATTCACTGACTACAGGGGAAGTTCTGAAGAACTTTAGTTTAGGGAGACGCTACAATAGCTGCCCTCATCCAAGATTTTGGACACCATTATGGTAGAATTAAACAAAGTATGAGGGACTGAATGGTGTTTCTTTTCTTCACTTGTGACCTATCAGGACTTTTACTTCAGAGGTAATGGAACTTACCAACTTTATATGAGATTATTTATCTTAAATCATCAAATAAGTGTTAAAAACCTGCCCTTTCCTGAAAAAGAATCTTCTAAATTGCAGAAAAGCTTGCATAGTCTTCAAATGGATTTCAGTTATTAGGAATTATGCATTGGGAAAAATGAGCTTGCTGAAAGTATATTCTCCATTAGAAAAAAAAACATGCAATTCATAAAGGCTGCACTATTAGCAATTACTGTGTTATTTGAGTCCAGAAAGCAGTTATTTTCACATAGATTTCTCTGATTTTCTTGCTATACCCCGCTACTCAGTACTTCTTTTTGATCTCTTTAAAACTGAGAGCACTATCTAGCTAAGAACAGGCTGTGCAGACAATATTCCACTATATTTCCTGTAATGATGCAAAATAGTGGGGCAAATTCATTCTCTTTCACACTTATATGGTTCCCATTACTCCATTACATGGGGTAGAGACTTATTGTTGTGGCACTATCTAGGGAAGCAGGAGATGTGGGCTTTGAACCTTTCAGAGGAAAGGAAATTGAACTCATCTGGCACAGGTGGTTGATGAGTACCCTAACTTTTAAGCTGTTGGGAAGAAAGATGTTGATCATTTAGCTGACCTTGGAAAAACAGGTGGTATCGTCTTCTCAGTTCTAAAATGAAAGAGCACAGGTTTTAACATTTAAGAAAAAGTTTTGACTCGGTCAATCTTGAGTGAAGAAAATAACTTAAGCTCTGGAGACAGCTAGAGTTTAAGTTACTCTTCAGCATTTCATACTAGTTGTCTAGGCCTTTCCTATCTTTGCAGTGTGTTTTTTATGATATTCACATTGCATTTTGATTCCCTCTATTGTGTGGATGCAACATTTCTAAGACGTTACACTGAAATTCGACTAAGGACCAAAATATTCATTACAAAACATGAGCTGGGTGGTATAGAAGATGGAGTTAGTTGGGGACTCAAACCCTGTGCAGTACCTTAATTACTTTCCCTTTATTTGGCCTATAAGTTGCTGAACTATTTACTTGTCACAAACATATTAATGAAAAAATAACAGCATAAAATGATATATATCAATATAAATATAGAAGAACTTTACATTTAATTAAATGCCTGACATGTAAGACACAGAGATGTACAGAGTTGTAACTATATCATTTTTTTATATTTCTCAGAAATGTTAGGGGGAATTATCCAAAGATCATTTAAACTGAATCTAATTTAGCTAATGAAAACATATGATGATCCTATACATTCATCCATGCATAAATCTCATCTAGAATGAATTGTATGGCACTGGACTGACTTATCATTGAAAGTGCATATGGCAACTGTGTAGAAGTGTTCTCTAAAAGTATCAAAAATACCATATTGAGTTCCATGATATTATTCACTAACTTTTATATCAACTTACACAGGACATGTGTGAAAGGTTTTCTTATCATCACTAGGTCTGCAAATTTATATCTATACTGGCAGTGGAAATATTTTTAGGAACTAAAATGTGGTATCAAATATGATGGTTAAATGTGATTTAGACAGTTCTTTTTATAGAACTCATCTCAACTGCCTTATTTGGGGATGTGAATTCAGCTAGGTAGTAAGGTACCTTTAATATTAATCTTAACAATGCTTGTCACTACACTATCTTAGTATTTTTATTTGTTCTTTATTGCGTCACTGCTTCATTTCTCTTACAAAAGTACTCTGATACACAATCAAGATTTTGTCTTTCAGATACTGAACTAATGGAAGCTATAGTTACTTAAAATAGATGTTTCCATTTTCTATGAACATTTTGCCATTGAAATAAAGAAGAACAAAAAAATAAATTGAACTTTAAATTAAATTTTGCTGTGTGACATGTCTATTTCTACCCATACAACTCCATATGATAAACAGAAAACTATATATCATGACATGACACACTGTAATTACAAAGCAGGCTTTCATAAATATTTTGCTAATAACTCTCAGATCTTTCACGCAACCTGGGCCAGCTAGGTTTCCTTGATTCATATCTGCAGAAGCACAGCTTTGCTTCAGTCTTTGTCTTGGTAGTGAAACAGTCATTTTCATTCTGCTATTCTTGTAAATTTGGAATGCGGTACCCTTTTCCAAAACACCAAATGCATTCCAGACTTGTATCTTAAATGAAAGCTACTTTTACTGTCTGAATAAATGAAAGCAGGATCCATAGATAATGTTATTTAAGAAGATTACTTCAGAAGATGGTTAAAACCATAGCCAAGCCGCTCTCCATCATCTTTGAAAGGTCCTGGAGAACGGGGGAGGTGCCGGAGGACTGGAGGAAAGCCAATGTCACCCCGGTCTTCAAAAAAGGCAAGAAGGAGGAGCCGGGCAACTACAGGCCRGTGAGCCTGACCTCTGTCCCTGGGAAAGTAATGGAGCAGSTCATCCTGACTGCTGTTTCCAGGCACATGAAGGAGAAGAAGGTGCTCAGGAGTAGCCAGCATGGGTTCACCAACGGGAGGTCATGCTTGACTAACCTGATAGCCTTCTATGATGGGGTGACTAGATGGATAGATGAGGGCAGAGCGGTGGATGTGATCTATCTGGACTTCAGTAAGGCTTTTGACACCGTCCCTCACGGCATCCTCCTGGGCAAGCTCCAGAAGAGTGGGTTAGATGAGTGGACAGTGAGGTGGATTAGGAACTGGCTAAATGACAGGGCCCAGAGAGTAGTAATCGGCGGTGCCGAGTCCAGCTGGAGGCCTGTGGATAGTGATGTCCCCCAGGGSTCAGTCCTCRGTCCGGTCCTGTTCAATTTATTCATTAACGACCTAGATGAAGGGATGGAGTGCTCCCTCAGCAAGTTTGCTGATGATACTAAGCTGGGAGGAATAGCTGACAGCCCTGAGGGCTGTGCTGCCATCCAGAGGGACCTGGACAGACTGGACAGCTGGGCRGCGAGTAACCTCATGAAGTTCAACAAGGGCAAGTGTAGGGTCCTGCACCTGGGGAGGAACAACCCTAGACATGCCTACAGGCTGGGGACCGACCTCCTGGAGAGCAGCCCCGCAGAGAGGGACCTGGGCGTCATGGTGGACGACAAGTTGACCATGAGGCAGCAGTGTGCCCTCGTGGCCAAGAAGGCCAATGGGATCTTGGGGTGCATTAAGCAGAGCGTCTCCAGCAGGTCGAGGGAGGTGATTCTGCCCCTCTCCTCAGCCCTGGTGAGGCCGCACCTCGAGTACTGTGTGCAGTTCTGGGCTCCCCAGTGCAGGAGGGATGTGGAGCTGCTAGAGAGAGTCCAGCGCAGGGCCACAAAGATGATTAGGGGCCTGGAACATCTGCCCTATGAGGAAAGGCTGAGAGAGCTGGGCCTCTTCAGCCTGGAGAAGAGAAGACTGAGAGGGGATCTGATCAATGTMTATAAATATCTCAARAMAGGGAGTGAGGAGAAGGGGGCTGGCCTCTTCTCAGTGGTGGCCAGTGATAGAACTAGGGGAAATGGCCACAAATTGAGGCACCAAAAGTTCCACAGGAACTTGAGGAAGAATTTCTTAACGGTGAGGGTGACAGAGCCCTGGAACAGGCTGCCCAGAGAGGTGGTGGAGTCTCCTTCTCTGGAGATCTTCAAAACCCGCCTGGACATCACCCTGTGCCACATGCTCTAGGGGACCCTGCGTGTGCAGGGGGGTTGGACTAGATGACCTCTACAGGTCCCTTCCAACCCTAGCCATTCTATGATTCTATGAAAACAATCAAAAGAAAATATAAAACAAAAGAAAACAGTAAGATACATGTAGATACAAAGAATGTACCCATGCATACATGAAGAGGAACAATATTACAGAAAGACTGAAAGAGCTGGGCCTCATCAGCCTGGAGAAGAGAAGACTGAGAGAGGCCTTCATCAATGTCTATAAGAACCTCAAGAGAGAAAGTGAGGAGGATGGGGCTGGCCTCTTTTCAGTGGTGGCCAGTGATAGGACTAGAGGAAACGGCCACAAATTGAGGCACCAAAAGTTCCACAGGAAATTGCGAAAGAATTTCTTAACAGTGAGGGTGACAGAGCCCTGGCACAGGCTGCCCAGRGAGGTGGTGGAGTCTCTTTCTCTGGAGATCTTCAAAACCTGCCCGGATGCCACCCTGTGCCACATGCTCTAGGGGACCCTGCATGTGCAGGGGGAGTTGGACTAGATGATCTCTAGAGGTCCCTTCCAACCTTAAGCATTCTATGATTGTCAAGGTCATGACATTACAGAAAGTAGTGACTGTGCAAGGATTTAAATCATAGCAAGCAGTCCATATAAAGTTTCCCTTTTATGGCATGAGCTAGTGGAAGCTGATGGCATGTACAGTGAATGAATAAGAATAGAGAAGTGATTTTACCTCTCTGCATGTGGAAACTGGTAGTGGATACTCTCTATTCTCACATGTATGAATTTTGCTTTATGAAAAAAAAAGAAACATTGCCCTGAAAACATATCACAGAAATTATTGCAGGTACTGCAGCTAGTGCTATCAAACTATTCTGCCTAAAATAGTCCAACAGTTTTACTCGCTTTCCTCCAGCCCAGATTCTTTTGAGCTTTAAAAATTCTCTAAGATCTTTTGTAATGAGGATGTAATGTACTTTTATAATACAACATAATGAGCATTTTGTAATGTACTTTTAATTTCAAGTATTAGTTTGTATTTATATACAATTTTTTTTCTAGTTCTGAGTATCTCATATCTGTATTGTTCTAAATCTGTCTTAACTTAGATTCTTGCCATTGCAAAGAATAATTACCTTATGAATCAATGATCATATATGGGCAATCCACTTTGGCACAAGAGAGAAACTTTAAAGTTTCTTTTGAAAACTGCTATAGCTGTAGGTGTTGTTTGAGGATTTGTCCTCAAATACTAGTAAAATGCCTGTTGATCTTTCTGGCATTCAAAGGAAGAATTCTGTGAGAGAGAGTTATAGAGAAAGTACATGCATGAAATTGCCTGAAAAGACATGTCATTTTTTGACTTTTTTTAGAATGCTTGTAAGCTCAAGCAGCTTTAAACTCCAATAGCTTATAAAACATACAGGGAAAAAGTAAAGAAGCTTTGTTTCTGTGAACATACTAAAAAGATCCACAAAAAAGGAAAAAGTCATATGTATGAATATTTTTAAAAGAGAAGAGTTGTTTTCTTTCTATTTTTGATATATTTAAGAATGCGTAATAAACCTTAATAAGGTCTTCTCTGGATGGTATGCATGCATATTACACACCTTTCATTCCACAGTCTCACACAAGATATCTTTTTTTGTAATATTTAAATTAATGACAATATGCCATAGACCAGATGCCAACAAGATGCCTTTTTAAAAAAGAAAATAATCTTGTCATAGCCAGATAAATATATAAAATTCCTATCCAGTTAATATTTTATGGCCCTGCAAATTGAAAATAATTTCTTTTTTTTTATTAAAAAAAATCATGAATCAGAAACACATTATAGGATATGTGAAGTATTTGTGTTTCTAACAGAAATACTGACAGACTACAGAGTGTAATGATTCTATTGAGCAACGTTCTAAATTCAATGTAAAAAAAAAACTTATTTCCTAATGTCATCAAAAATTTATTTCATTTCACATTTGCTTATATTTAGAGCAGAAACACTAAACAACTGGTTTCTTTTGGGCTTCTAAAAATTTTAAAATAAAGCTAATGTAATTTTTTTGTTTGTTTGTTTCCTGGAATATCTATTTAAATTCACTTTTTTGAGCCAAATTCTTGAAAATGATCAAATAGTTCATGGTAAAGTTAAAATAAACATTTATCTCTCTAGATTTTTTAGGATGTCTTAAAATTGTAATCCTCAAGAATAAATAATATTATTAATATAACAATGTTAACTTTAATTTTATTCTGCTATTTCAAAGCATTTAGCTTATTTTAAAGTGTCTGAAATTACAGCCTTATCTGATGTTTCTTCAAACTTTAACTTTCATTTTTTAAAATGATGGTCTAATCTGATGATGCTGTCTATTGAGAATAACTATTTTAACTGTTCAGGTATACAAACAGTAGAGTATTCTACTCAGAGATGCAGTGGCGTCTTTGGAAATATTCAAAACCTAACTGAACATGGTGTTGGGTAACCTGCTGTAGCCAACCTTGATTTGGGTAGATGAAGCTATGTTTTTTCCAGTCTCAATGCTCCTCAACAAATCAAATAATAAATAATAAAAGGTTTGTATTTTACTGAATATCTGAGGGTCATATAACCTATAACCTTTCTTCCAAATGACTGACAGACTAAATTTTGATTGTATTTTCTCCATGCGGATATTACACAGTAGCTTTAAGAGTCTTAATTTTCTCACAGTGTTGAAACTAATTTTCTTGTAAAGTTCATTATGAACCTAGAAATAGACAGATTATTTTACTATATAGAAACAATATACAAATTAAAGAATATCCAGTGTGGATCAGTTTTAACCTCGAGGGTCATACTAACCAAATTATTTTCCTAATGACAGTTAAAGAACTCTTGACAATTTTCAAATTACTGTATTCATCAATCAGTACAGAAGCACTAATTTAGGAAGAAAGTCAAAGCATCTCTTAAAAAAAGAAAAAAAAAGAAAACAAATGTTTGAAGTTCATAGCTTTTAAAAAATCTGTTCAAGACTAGAGCAGAATAAGTTTTGTAATGAAAATGGAAGATTACAAAGTATAAAACTGGTGTGCTTTTCACTGATGTGAATTCTTTCATCTATTGTCCTCAGGAAAGCTGTAGTTATGTATACAACAGCAGAAAAATATGTCTCTGTTTAGCACCATTCTTTTCCTCTGTTTCACATGACTTCTCATTAACTATTATTGTCCTGATTTGACACTTAGTTGTCATAATATGAAAGCAATACAAGTATAAATACATTCATTTATCATTCTCAAGATAAGAGACTACCAATTGGAAAGGTATATTTCAAAGAACAGTGTTTCATTCATAAGAAATACCTAACTGGCTTTGCTAGGTAAACAAAGACCAAAAAAAGAAAGAAAGAAACCTGAAAACTGCCAAAACACAGGCTTCACAACAGATTTGATTTGTTTCAGTTCAACTAAAGAATCGCTGAGAAGATCTGCAACTATCCAAAGAGCTCTAAAAGATTGCAGATCAGAAATTCAGTTGCAGGAGCTAGAGGATCTGCTTGAGATTGAAAGTTAAGAGCCAGAAATAAAAAAAAAAAGTAGTGAG
>PTEX01000130.1:20780-58070 GCA_003342815.1 Eudromia elegans | reverse complement strand
AAACAAAAAAAAAAGAGAGAGAAACTGGGAAGAACCTGGGGAATATTATCTATAGTTTTGTGATATAAAGCGGTCAGCAGCAATACCAGCTCAAAGCATCACATGTTCTTCTCATTTTTCTTCCTATTTCCCCACCATGTTGTCCCTATCTTTGTAGTGATGGAGGAGGGTGTTTAAATATCTTTGCACAAACTGCTTAAGTGTGAAAAATACCTCTCCTACTAGATTTTGGTAATACAGTCTTTTAAATTTCCACTATGTGCAACTGTCTAGCACTTTTTGCTTTTAAGTAAATTTATTTGTGAAAAGACCACTGATGATTTACCTGCATATTTTAAAGATTCTTTTCAAGTTTACTTTCCTAATCAGAAACAAAATCTTCTAATTAAAATATCAAATGATTGTAAAATTAAGTTAAAAATCTTTACTCCAAAAGACATATCATTAAGAAATGAAATTATTTTAATTGGGTTTTTTTCATTTCAGGAAAGGGAGAAACTAAAAAGGTGAGCTACAAGAGATTTTGAAGAATATTTCTTTTGATAACTAACCATGTTTCCTTTAAAAAAAAAAAAAACACATAAATGGAAGACTTAAATCTCCACTCAGAAGTATGTGATACATAAATCCGGATGCATTATCAGTTGGTAAAGATGGATTTTAAAAAGTAAGAGCTTGTTTGCAAATACCTTTGTCAGAATGTCCTAAATCTTTACTATCTCACTGATGAAAATAACAGCTGGGAAAAAAAAAAAAAAAAAAGAAAAATTAATAGAACGTGAGTATCCAGTGAATTCTACCAAAATAATTACATTTAACCTATGCTGATGATGAAAGTGAATAATAGGTAAGAGCTGGTTTTGTGAGATATGCAAGATCAAACAATATGACCACTTTATCGGGGAAGGCTTTCCATCCAAGTTGTAACACACAGCAGTACAAGCTGTGACATTCATTTTTACAACACAGCTGTTTATCAATATTCTGCAGAGTTGATGATACAATTCTTGATTTAATTCACTGAGCTCACTTTGAAAGGAAACCTGTGATAGTGATGAAATGAGCCCTGCTTCATCGACGGAGAAAGCCAGCTGTAGCTGCAGAAACCTACTCTCAGTAGACTGCAGGACTCAAAATGGATTGCTTGTGTTTTGATTTATCCCAATGTTAATGGGAAAAAAAAAAAAAAAAAAAAAAGACAAACTTCTGGAGTGGACTGAAGACACTTTTTTTTCTTCATAAATCTAGAGTTGGAACTTTTTTAAAAAAATGAAAAGAAACAATTTTCCTCTTGGCCCAAAGCTTCGATCAAGTATACCAAGCCTTTTTATATTTTCAAATAAATTATAGTCATAAAGACATTAACTCTCAGAGCTGAGAGAATATACAACATGACCACCTGAGAAGCACAGGAATGTATCAGAGGAAGCAGTAAGTCTTCTTCTGAGCAAACCTCTGTTACAACCAGGTAGAGCTCCACAACATCCAACAGGGGATGCTAGAGGGGATACCTCATGGTGGCAGAGCCACACCTGGCCACCAGAGCCTATTCCTTGGCCCAAGTCCTCAGAGTGCCAACTGCAACCTTCAGCCAGGTGCTGAGGTGGAGACATCATTTGACTCTGTCTCCTACTTCTGTCTATAATGTCTGCTTTATAGTGTTTATGTATGGCTTCATTTTAAGTCTGTAAAGTGACTTTGTATCTTCTCTTCTTTTGCTGAGAATGATTTACAAGTTTGTGGTACACATGCATCTCCTCATAGTCTTTTGTAATATATACCTGCATCTTCATGGTCCACATGTTGGAATTCTTAGGAATTCCTTTCCTTGAGGGAGAGTCCCCGCTTTCCTACAGCTCACATCCATTAATTTGTGCTGTACTCTGAAATTTTCTTTGTCATCAATTTTGTGATTTACCTTTTTATTTTCTTGGTTTTTGGTGTGTTCCTATGTATAGATCTGCATCATTTGTTACAGTTAACTTTGATCTCTTCATATATACACTGTTTTCTTTGTAGAATATTACTGTGAGGGTTCCTCATAAACATTTTTTAGTTGGTGAGTTGCCTAGTTTTAGGAGGAACAATTTAGTTTATTCCTTTTTCTCTCTCTTTCTTTGCTTTTTTACAGCTATCTTCCTTTTTTCCTTTCTTCCATTCTTTCTTCTTCTTTTTCTCCTTTTCCTTTTCTTTATACGGGCAGGATAAGTGGTATGACACAAGTTTTATGTGGAAGAGGGAAAATCAGGTTTTGCTGTGGGAGAATCTTATGTTAATTGAAGAAGACCAGGTTGTTATCTTTTGTGTAGTCCGAAGGGTGGCATTGAAAGCTAATCTGGTATGCATATGATTTTGAAAGTGACACAGAAATTCATAACTTTGTTTACTAATGGTATTTCAGCTTTTTGTTTCTTGCTTGTGTTGAAGGCAGCCCAGGGGTTCTCTGATAGCACAAGCCACAACAAAGGCAAGGGAAAATGTCGTGAGTGTTTGGAAAAGTTGGCTCTTGAGCTGTGATATCTGCTGAATACACGCTAAATCAAGTTCTAAACAGTGAAATTGCCTCTGTCCAGAGATGACAGGGTGTCCTATTTGGGAGTGGTGGGGTATGCAATTTGGGAATGCATGGGGATGGAAGAAAAGGCTTAAAAGAAAAGGATTCCAAAGATGATGCAGTAATTGTAGGATGTGAGTATGTGCCGGATAAATTCAAGTTACTTTTCAAAACAAAAAACAAAGCCAAATCTTCAGGGTCAGTGTTTTGTCTGTGTTGCTTTTATGCAAGAGAATTAATGCACCTGCCACTTCAGGTTGTGAAATTACACATGAACCAATTAAAAAAAAAAAAAMCATAAATGCACTGCAGAATTTGGGAAATGTTTTGTCATTTGTTTTGTTTTACACTTAGTGAAGGATATATCCATAAGCCTGGCATTGTAAAACTTGTAAGAGCAGAATAGTAAAACAGTGTAGTATTTCTTATCTTTCAAATCTCAGGGACTGTGCAGGGGTACATATGTGTCTTTGAGATTAAATGTTGAAGTAGAATATGTAGTTGCAAAAATGTTAGAGGATATAGGAGGGTTTGGGGGAGCTAATGGTCCATTGAATTGATGGTTTGTTTACAGGAGGGAAAAAAAAAAAACTGCCAGGCTGCTTAAAGCAATGTAAGGCAATTGTAATTTTTTGAGCAGGTGACAATTGTTTGAATAGTTACCCTGGAAGCAAGAGTGATGCTGATCAAAACGTCAGCCTAGATGGGCCCAGAGTGGTTTGTTTGTCTGTCTGCTCAACCAAGGCATCTCTGGTTACCTAGCATTTATCTGTTTGTGCTAGTTGGTAGGTTTTTGKTTTTTTTTTTTTAATTTATTCTTCAACAGGTGCTTCTTACCACTATCAAAAGATATCTGAAAGCTTTTCTGAGAACTTGGAGGAGAAGGAATCATTCTCTCTCTGATAAGAGTAATAACTGTAGCTGTGTATTTACTGCAGCTCTCTCTTAAATCAGAGCATCCTCCCAACAAAAATAAAAGTCCATCCTACAACCTACCACCAGAATTTAGTAACATACTTCTCTTCACTGTCTTTGAGACTATACTTCAAAGAATTAGCAGCCTCATAAAGAAGCATATTGCTTAATGTGGGAAGAGTAGAAGGATCTTTGCTCCTATGCCCAGTTTTAAATGAAAATCTTTTTCTGTCTCTTCTTCTGCATGTGCAGGCTATTTTTCCTATTTTGAAGGAAATCTGTCTGACCTTTCAGTTTTACATTAGTGCTATGCCAATTCTTATTCTGCTGATACTCTGTAAAGCTCAATGTCCCTCATTTTAATCTGAGGAAGTGACTTGAGGATAATATGAGATTTCTGCTTTCTGCAGAAGTGCAGGTCCAGATGATCTACTTCTGAAAGACCAGTGCTAGTGACAGAGTTCAAGCAGATCTCCAATGTTCTAAAGTGTTTAGCATCCAAACAACACAAAAGAAAGTGTTAATGAACATTTAGAGCACTCCAATACCTAATTATCCGAAGCTATGTCTCTCTCAAAAGATGATACTGGAAGAAGTTAATTAGCATCCATTTTGACATTCTGCTTGGTTTAATTGTTTTATTACCTCATGTTGTAGCAGAGTGTCTAAATAATAATAATAATAATAATAAAGACTTGTAAGAATGCTCACTTCGCTGAGTAAATGCATCATGGATGGCTGCCCTTGCGCCTTGCTGCAGGTATGTTTTCTGTATTGACCTGCATGTGCCGTTTCTAGTGATGCAAACAGGCACTTAGCTGCTGTGAGAGAAATGGTTAAATATTGTAGGTATACATGATGAGTAGTCTTTCCTCATTGATTCTCTCGGAAGAAATAAAGAAACTCCACTATATTTAATGGGTTGGAATCTCTATACTGAAGAGAAAGAGATCATCTTTTAATGTTGTAGTGCCTTTTAGAGTTTCAGGAGATTCTTTGGGCTGAGAAGTTCTCAGCATTTTTACAGCATAACTGGTGTAACTGATGTAACTACTCAGGAGGGTAACTTCCTAGGGAAAATGAAGAGTACACATGGTACTCTTCATGAAGAGTACATATGTATACTCCTTGGTGGGGCAGTGTGATGGTAGAAAGGAAGTCTGAAATCCATCTCTGGGGCATGGCTTTTTCATGAGGGTTCAAACCTATTGTGTTCTAGTCAGCCTTAGAAAAATAAAAAGTATTTGGTTTTCTTTATGCCTACAGAAAATGGTATTCAACAGTTTTCTTCACATAAGAATAGGTTTAGTCAGAAAAAATGAAAATATTTGGTTCTTTTCCATTTTCTTCTTAGTCTGTTTTGATCTGCACTCCCAATTTTGTTTTTTAATGCTGTAAATCAGAACCCTTGACACTCTGGATAAACATTCATAACGCCGGAGAAGCACACCATGTACCTGAAGTCTCCTCAGACACACTGTTTCTACTCTAAATCTTTTCTTAGGGCAGGCAGCACACTCGGATAGCAATTATAAATGCTCACTGTCACTGGCACACATCTATTTAGACCGAAAAGACTGCAGGTTTTTTTTGAAGCCTGGTGAGATGTACATCCCATCTAGCTGGATAAATGCTATTGATCTTTAGCTTTCGAAGATTCACTATTGATAGCAATGTGTCTTTATTAAACTCTTTGTTTCCCAGTGAGAAATGAGAAGTTTGTGATTGAAAAGATGTCTTAATCATGTATGTGAGAATTTTCTGTCTCTTCATGTCCAAGATAGAGTGATGAATCTGCTCCTTGCTGATCCCCAAAATTGAATAAACTGAAGCGTATCTAGGCAGTATGTTGGTACATCTGAGTTTGTATGCAAGATTCATGACAGAAAGACAAATGGTGGTAAGATAAAGCTGTTCTGTGTGGTAGGTCTGTAATAAATTTTGTGATTTACCATACTATAGCCCTTCAGAGATGGGAATACTACATGTTTAGGGGATGAGAAGGCTCTAGAGCAGAACATGCATGGTAAAGAAAGTTAGCTCATTGCTGCCTGCATCTGCCACTACAAGCTGGCATATTACTAGGTTCTGTGCTCATGGGATTGTAAGACAGCCTTTCTGTTCGAAGATTCTCAAAACAAAAAGATCTGTCAGAAAAAATGAAATCTCATGAATGGCTAGTTCTATAGGTCAATGTAGAAGCAAACGTAACTTGAGCAAAGTTTAGAAGAGCTCTTTAAGTAGCCAATAGTGAGCGCAGGATCAGTGGGAAAGGAAAATAACAGATCTGAATGTTTGTTCCATCCAGCATTAGCTTCCTTGTGCTAGCTTTGCCAGGTCCTGTCTTGCTGGTCTGTTTGGAATGGAGGCTTCGCTTACGCAGGGGACGGCTCACTCAGGTTTCTGCTTGCTGGAAGCACTCATGAAACTTATGTTTTTATTTCTGAAACGATTGAACAAACAATTACCTGGCCAGGTCTTTCAGAGAAATTAATACATATAACCAACAAAAGGGATAGAAAACCACCCAAGTTAAGCTCAGAATTTCTCTGTTGTGTTGTTAGACTTTGAAAGAACAACGTCCCAGGGAGAGGCAATGTCACTGGAGAGCAGTTCTTCAAATCTAAAAGCAATGTGTTTATGAGGTAAATAAAAAGCTTTTCTCATACCATTAGATATTCATTTCAATATAAAATGATCCAAATATCATTCATATTCAGAAATATAGTATTCTTCCATAGACTTTTATCAATGAAAATATGTCTCCTTTCTGCTTCCTGCTCAGCATTCCCCACCAATACAGCACCTAGCATCTAAAAAGACTTCTCTTATAACATTTTCCATTACCTAGCCTGGGGCTGCTCTTCCATATTTCAGAAATTCTCCATTCACTGCTTGTTCTTCCCCGTGGCATTCTCTCTTTTTGAGATTATCCCTCAACAACAAAAATTAATTTTTCCCTTTCTTCACATTTGGATCCCTTTTTCCGCTGGGCATCTATTGTAATGCTTTTTTCCTTGTCCTCTATTAATAAAACACCTAAGGAAAACCTCTGGATACTTTTTGCAAACAATGGTGATTTACAAGCTTCAATGGAAAAAAACTTAAATTCCTCCTGAGAAAACAATCTTCTTTGATTTGTCAAAATGTTTTGACAGTCGATTGTGTGACAACCTTGTGCTACTTGAACAATTACATTCTGCAAAACCTTGGTGATTAAAACCTAATTCCTCTTGGTTTTGTTTTGGGACTGCCACACATCTCTTATTCAGTCTTTGCAGTGAAGTCACTGAAAGCCTACATAAATATCCTTGCAAGTGTGAGAAGAACATGCTTGTAAATTTCCTTTGGGTCAAAAAGATTAATTTGTTCTATTAATTAGCATTCAGGCCACCGAGATTTAAATATAACTTGTAGAATGCTAAGCAAAATAGTCTGTCAGGATCTAATATCTACTTTGTTCTACTTGATTAAACACAACACAAGTGCCACTGGACCTCTTGGAACTACATAATATACTTTTATACCCAGATGTCCTAGTTTCTCCTTCATTTGCATTTACTCAGACTTTTAAACTACAGTACTTGCTATCAAATCTCCCATGCAGAAAGAAAGTCTGAAAGAAATTAGCTCTGTTCAACCCAGTACTTTCTTGTTCTTTTTGTTCTTGTTCTTGTTCTTGTTCTTGTTCTTGTTCTTGTTCTTGTTCTTCTTCTTCTTCTTCTTCTTCTTCTTCTTCTTCTTCTTCTTCTTCTTCTTCTTCTTCTTCTTCTTCTTCTTCTTCTTCTTTCCTTTTTCTTTCCTCTCTCTACTTTTCAGTTATACTTTAAACCTCAGATTTCAGGAGAACTGATAAGCTGCACTGAGACTTAATATGTAGCAGAAACTAAGATTTTTGCCATGCTTATTCAGACCTAAAGGCAGCTTAACTATATAAAAAGGGACTTTAAAGGTAAAAAGATATTGCTTAGAGCAAATAAAGTATAATTGTGTTCTTAAAACATATTTCTAAAGCAGTTAATTTGAAACAGCATACTCAACAGTCATTGAACAGTGATAGGGTGGGTTTTTTTCATTAATTTATGCCCTTTTTTCTTTTTTTGAGAATAGTACAGTAGTTAGAAACCTTTTTAAAGAAGATGGAAAAGATGAATAAGATATTTGAACTGGAACATCTGGTTAATATCAAACTAATACAACATCTTAAAGAGAAAAATTGTGATCACTGTTTAACCAAGCAACCTTTTCACAGCTATCAAGCTTCTCTAAAAAGATCTAAAGCTGTAGACATAGCAAAAAATATTCATGAATATTCATCGGGACTATAAGCCTTTATATAATTACCATAAACCTTTATATAATTAGTATCCAATAAATGAATATTAATGGTATAGCAAAAGTAGCTGGGGCAAGTCCCCACCAGTCATGTTGCTAATAGACAAAGTGCAAAAGGTGGCATCGCTTTGACAAATCGCAAATAAAAAAGCTGCATAATAAATGCAGGGTTCTCAGTCATGAGAAAAGTGCTGCTATATGTTCAAAAGGTGCCATCAGCACCTTTTGCTGCTATATGTTCAAAAGGTGCCATCACATACACCAACAGAGTTGGTGTATGTGTATTGCAAGTAATCATGAGGAAAGGAAATTACTTAATTAACAGGAGAAAAGCCAATAAGTACCTGGACATGAAATAACATTGTGATAGAACATACGCATGTGAAACTTTTCAGAACCATTCAGGGGAAAAAAAGCACACACAATAAAATTACAATGTATACTCCAAATTAAATAGCACAATTCTTCAAATCTTATGAAAGAATATTTGTTCAAAAAATATTAATTTTATGAGCTCTGACAAGCTTTAGAAGTAGAATTTAAAGTAAGTGATGTGAATTCCAGACTTCTTATTTATCATCTGTGATATAAACTATAAATTTTGTGTTTTTTTGAGAAAGGCAGGTCATCTTCTCTTCATAAGCAAATGGAGAAACTAAATTGCAAATAAATTATATTCCCACCAGAACTGATTGATGCTGGAGCTGAGAACACTCAAGTAGTCCATTTGACCACATTAACTTCTGAAAAATGCACATCTCACAGTCTCAAGCTGTTCTCTCTAAGCACATTATGAGCATTTTCTAATGCTTAAAATGTATCATCAAAGGACCATTTTCTCCATCATTAAGCATTAAAAACAATATTTGTAAACAATACATTTGTTGTTTCAAACAATTCAAAAAATAAAAAAGTATGTTTTTGCATAGCATAAGCCCTATGAAAAGCTTAATCTACTTATAAATTTAAAGGAGGCCTATGGAAACTCATTAATTGTGCAGAGGTGCTGTAAGTCTTATGAAGGAGAGAATTCTATTAAGGAAAGAATGATCCCTCTGGAAATTGGAACGGTTTTTGCGTTTCTGTACTTTTTCAGCCATAACAGCCAACTATGTTGCTCACCATGGACTAGAAGAGGGCAATAATATGTTCAGTTCTCTCAATTTATTGATTAGAGTTGTCCATGTGTTCAAAAACACAAGGAAACTATTATGTTAAACCCAAGGATAAGACAGAAAAGCAAAATGAGATAGACAAGTATATAGGAAGAGAAGAGGCTATAAAAGGTCTCATTCTGTTATAGTCCGTGCCTATATTTCCTAACAGAAAAAAAAACTTTTGCTTTTTCTCCCTCTGAAAAAAAAAAAGGGGGGGGGGGGTTTTGGTTACTTGCAGCTTCTACTTGTAAGATCAAGTAAATCCTTTTTGTGCTCATGTTTCCAGCTGTTCTGCCTACATAGCGGAAATCTCTGCCCTATTTTATTCAGACTCCTAAATCCAACATCATCCCTTTTTAATAGCTTATGAATGGATTCCTGGGAACACACAAAATAGGCCTGTGATACAAGGTGAGATCCTGGATGAGTTACTGAAATAACAATTTGTAAAGGTCAGCAATTGTAAGAATTTTTCTACCTATAATAAGGACATGGATTTTACAAATTGCATTTCTATATTTAGGCAGGTTTCTGTAATTATAAAAAAAAATTCTATTTAGAAAGTAAAAAAAAAAGTGTACTTCTAAGCTTGAAGGACATAGGAGCTTAAGATTAATCTGTATGTGCAAGATTAAGACTGTATTTGTACTTTTTCATAGTCATATACACCAATCTACTATACAGAAAGCATTTTCATGAATTTTGGTATTTAGAAATACATTTACAAGATTTGATTTGCTATTCATATTCATATTTTAAAGAAAGTGCAACTTACAGTAAAAAAAGTTATTTTGATTTTTTCAAATGATCAAGTAAAACCGAAAGACCAGCACCTCATCTACTGAAAATTGAGCTCTTCAATGAGAAGTGTAATCACTAGTAAGTAATTTAGTTTTCCCATGTGTTAGATCATCCAACAAATTTCCCTTATTTAATTAAAAAATCATTCATGTCAAAGTCTGAGTAGGATGTAATTTAGAGAAAATAGTAGTGAGTATATTAGTTAGTTCATTTTCGAATCTTAAGAGAAAATGTCCTTGGAGGTGTGTGCAAAAATGCTTAATCTTAATATTTTAGTAGTTTCTAGAGTTTAAAGATAATTTGAATGGGAGTCTCAGATGCTATAAATAAGTAGGGCCCTGCAATGTTCAGCTAGTCATTACACATCTGTGAAGATCTGGGAGAAGAGTATGTGGCCTTCCGTGTATCAATGCTTAAAACATTATTTATATGATTATGAGTGAAAATTGCATTGTGTTTACCAAATCAGGTATATATTTTTTGGTTTTGGAGAACTGAAAAGTATGTACTTATTTGTTAAATATAAGCTCCTCTTCCCTCAAGTGCCCTTAAAAATATTTCCATTTTTTTCTGATTGTGTATGTTTTCTGAATTTTCTTTCCACAATAGCAGCTCTGCTAGTCTAGTGGTCTTTTCATTTTGCTTCGTAAAGCTAGCAGACAAGCAGGGAAATAATGTTTATTGATGTATGACTATAGTGGCTGCAGTGACAGCTTTAGTCATACACTATGCTGAAGGAATCATTAGCCAAATGGAAATCTGAGGTCAGCCAACATTTTGGATGTTCAGTGAGACAGTGCAATACTTTGAAAAGCAATGGATCTTTCATCACAGTAGTGTCAAATTCTTTCCCAAAATAATTCATTTTCAATCAAACCTCAGTTATTTGTATTTGAAAAAAAAAAAAAAAAAGTTTCAGAAATTAAAATACTGCTACTCAAGTCTTCCCATTACTTCTCAATATTGAAATAAATACTTGATACTACATTTTTTCACTCCATTTTTTCACCATACTTATAAGCATCCTATGACTGCAAATTGATGTTGCTTGGACACTGTATTATATCCCGGATAGCTAAATATATACTTTTTGCCTGTTAGGACTGCTGTGGGATCACATTGTGATTATGAATTTTGCATAACTCTATCAGCATGACATCAAGCTTATTAGTCTCATTTTATCTGTTCACTAACCCAGATTTAATAACGTATCAAGATTTCTGAGGTAAGAGACTATGTGTTAATCTATTATGACACATGGATTGTGCTGAGGAAGATTCCTGTGAATTTCCAGTACTAATAAATATTTCTTCCAAGGTGGCCTGCTCACAAAATCGTAGAATCATAGTATCATAGAATGCTTAAGGTTGGAAGGGACCTCTAGAGGTCATCTAGTCCAAACACCCTGCACACACAGGCTCCCCTAGAGCATGTGGCACAGGGTGATGTCCAGGCGGGTTTTGAAGATCTCCAGAGAAGGAGACTCCACCACCTCTCTGGGCAGCCTGTTCCAATGCTCTGTCACCCTCACAAGAAAAAAATTCCTTCGCAATTTCCTGTGGAACTTTTGGTGCCTCAATTTGTGGCCGTTTCCTCTAGTTCTACCACTGGCCACCACTGAGAAGAGGCCGGCCCCATCCTCCTCACTCCGTGTCTTGATATATTTATACACATTAATCAGGTCCCCTCTCAGTCTTCTCTTCTCCAGGCTGAAGAGGCCCAGCTCTCTCAGCCTTTCCTCATAGGGCAGATGTTCCAGGCCCTTCATCATCTTTGTGGCCCTGCGCTGGACTCTCTCTAGCAGCTCCACATCCCTCCTGCACTGGGGAGCCCAGAACTGCACACAGGACTCGAGGTGCGGCCTCATCAGGGCTGGGGAGAGGGGCAGAATCACCTCCCTTGACCTGCTGGAGACGCTCTTCTTAATGCACCCCAGGATCCCATTGGCCTTCTTGGCCACGAGGGCACACTGCTGCCTCATGGTCAACCTGTTGTCCACCATGATGCCCAGGTTCCTCTCTGCGGGGCTGCTCTCCAGGAGGTCGGTCCCCAGCCTGTAGGCGTGTCTAGGGTTATTCCTGCCCAGGTGCAGGACCCTATACTTGCCCTTGTTGAACTTCATGAGGTTACTCGCCACCCAGTTGTCCAGTGTGTCCAGGTCCCTCTGGATGGCAGCGCAGCCCTCAGGGCTGTCAGCTACTCCTCCCAGTTTTTTATCATCAGCAAACTTGCTGAGGGAGCACTCCATCCCTTCATCCAGGTCATTAATGAATATGTTGAACAGGACCTGTTGTACTGGCAAAACTTTAAATGCCCTCAAAAAGAGTCTGTTCTGCCATCAGATGTCAAATCTGCTGCTGCCTGRGAGTGGAAGACGCAGGCCTGATGGCTTTCTCAGGTTTCTTCACTGCTTTTTCCTTCTGAATTGCAACCTGAGGAGGCTCCCTTGCTTAGGAGCAATGTTTTAATTTGCCAATATTGCACTCAGTACCAGACTGCTATACTTATGTGTGTGTAAGCTGGCAAAGGCTTACAAAAATCCTCTTTTCCTTGAGCTATTTTCCACCAAGATGCAAAGCTTTCTAAGGTGAGAGTTCCTGTTTTATTGCCATCATCCATTTTCATTACTGTCACTTCTGAAAATAATTGAGGAGGATAATTAAAAAGACCTGCAGAATGTCTTATTTACTACATTTGCGAATACATTTTAATCGTTTTATGGGAAAGGGCATTTTTTACTGGCTACATTAAGAACACTTAATCAACAGCAATATATAGTAGATTAAAAATTCTTTAATTCAGTGAAACTCTTAACAGTTGTTAGCTCAACGGTTTATACTAACCTGCAAAAGTAGTGAAAATTTCATTATCTTTATTAGAATGCACCTTGTTTTATTGGAAACAGGCATTTTAGAAAAAAAAAAAGGTCATCTTTTAGCATAAATGTTAGGATAGTATTTGGCAGGCATTTGTTTTTTCCATTAGTGAATTTCCTTTTAATATTTCTTCCAATGGGCTTGCTTATTTCACTACTTATATTTTATTAATTGTTAGAATACTTTTATTTTCCACAACAGCAGCTGAACACCTAACCTATGGTAAGACAAAACCACCCTCAAAGAAAATTATGCAGTTCTGCTGATTTCAGAAGCAATTTCAAAAACAATTTGTCCTGATTTTGTAAAGAAAAATCTGCACAATAAATTAAAGAAAATTCCAATTATTTTCATGCTGTGATTTTGAAAATAAATCTGAAATAGACTGATAAATCAAATAAGATTAAACCAGAAACACTGAGACTATCTGGAGTAGGTGCTGCTGAAACTCATTATTCCAATTTACTTCCAATGAAGACAAATAGTTTTGCTGTTCAAGAAGTTCAGGTTTAGTCACAATGACACATTTCATATGAACAAGAGTTAGCTTTCAGCAATAGTCTTTACCTAACTCTGTTTAGTTTATTATTTTAGGTAGGATGTAGTGGTTTGGATGTAATTGAGTTTATAGTTTGTAGTTGGATGTGCTTGAGTTTTCTTATGAGACTAATGTATCTCTGCCTGGGGATCTGTAGCAAAACTTCCAGTGCAATGGTTTATGAAGATGAAGAAGAAGGAAAAAACTAGCCAGGAAGTTAATCAAAATATGTCAGTCCCCAACAGAAGTTTGACCTGAATGAAGAAGTGAAAGCCTGGGTCTGATCAATCAAACTTTGCTTAGCACTATTGCACACTGACAGCCCAATACTTAATCAGACATTCCCTTGACAAAGATGCTTTTGAAGTCTCCAGTGAGGATAAACCTGCAGGTATTGCTTAATTCACATCCACCCAATTCTCTAACTCTGTCTAAACCAGAATTGTAGTCCCAGCAACCTTTTGAGGTGATTTATATGGTGAACAAAGCCCATGCTTTATATACGGAGTTCCCGATGGGTGGCTTCACATCTGTCTCACCACACAGTCATGATTCAGCAGTTGAGGCTGTACCGGCTGCCTTTGCATGGCGTAGCAAGAGGCATCACAGGCCCTCTAAACTTGAAAGGGGGTAGAAGAACAGGTATAAAATAGGACTACCTCTCGGGCTGTTAACAGACATGTACTTGAAGGACACCTTCCTATGCTGTTTTGCTAGTATAAGTCAGTTTGGGGGGAAAACATCTCAGCAAACTGTACAACAACCTTGTTAAAACTGTACAAAACCTAGATCATTACAAAATTCCTCAAAAAAGAGTCCCTCCATTACTTGAAGCAGGGCTTACTGAGCACCAGAGCCACGGTTCATACTGAATGCTGAAGACAGCATTCGAAAAAAGTACTCTTTGGGACGTATCACAAAAATACAGCTCCTCACTGAAAAAAAAAAAGTATATATATAAAAAAAAAGTTGAATATTCAAATCAAAGTTCCCTACAATTAAATGTTTTATTTTTTTCCTTTTATAAATTTTAACATATTAGTTATATATGCAAAATGATTGTATATAGGACAAATAAGAATTCTGAAACTATTGCCATGTTACAGAATTAGCAGGGCATGATTTCCTTAGTGCTTACATAATTTCTAATAACCTGGCAAGGATAAATCCTGCATTCAGTAAGGGAAGAGAAGGATGAGCTGCAGTCTGTTAATAGCTTTAGAAAAGCAATATTTTTTTTTTCTATAGCTTTTCCACTAAATGTAAATTTAGGCTGCATGAGCTATGCAAAATAGATTCCAAATAAAACGTAAATGCAATCATAATAACAAAGATCAGCAGAACAAAAATGAATATGCTGTGCCCCTATGCCTGTGACTCTTTGGCAGGTGTAAGAAAAGCAGTTTTTCCAATAACATCAAAAGAGTTAGAGGGCAAGGCACATTTGAGTACACAGCAGAGAGATACTCTGGCTGTCACTGAGTGGTTTTTCCACCTTCTGTAAGCATCTTTCATGCACAAAAGGAGTCTGGTTTCAGGTAGTACTGACTGTAGCAAAACAAATCACCTACCCAGCTGGAAGGACACCTCACACCCGACAGAAGATTAATGTCTGTCCTCTCTTACCTAGACAGTTAGTTAAGAAAAAGTGCTGTATAGACTACAAAATGAGGGCCTGATCTTCTATCAGACTTTTTACGGCAAGAGCACTGATGCTCCAAGAGAAATTCTCTGAAGTCATTGCTTAGCTTTTTACATTTATGGATATGGCAAACATGTCTTTTTCATGCTGATAGGAAAAAGCTTCTCTTTTTACTCTGTTGAATAATAAGCAAAGTGTATTAGTTGTAGGTGTTTTATTTATTTATATATTCTGCTTCTCATCCTAAACTTGGCCTTTTTCCCCTCTTCTATCATATCATGCTTCATGAGACTCCTTAAAGAAGCTAAATTTCTATTATTGGGACGGGAGATGGGCTTTGGCACCAGATTGCAGGATATGACTCTTCCAGGGGGTGCCAAAATGGACCTAATGCTCGAGGCTGCCGAGGTTTAACACAATCATTCATCACAGCAGCAGCTTCCTGTACACAAGCTGAACCATTAAGAGACTCCCATGGCACATTATTTGGATGCAGAAAACCGAAAGCTCTTTTTAGGGAGCCTATCTTTGTAACACACACCGGCATATCTGTGAGTTTAGGTTCTTCAAGTAGTTCTTAGTAAAACTATAGTGGAAATATGTTCTGTTACTGACAATAGTAAGAATACAACAGTAAAATACATTTAAATTTGAAGGGGAAAAAAGAAATAAACTTTTCAGTACTGCTGTTTAGAATAACAAGAGAGATAAAGACTTTAATGAGCTCTTATAGAAGAACATACTGTGCTTTAAACGCTAATAAGTAATAATAAGAAAAAAAAGAATATTAAAATAACATCACCATCTAGTCTACAATTTTATCTGCAGAGTTCAAAGTACTTACCAAAGACAGATATAATTAGGCAAGTGCTGAATGCTGATTATATAGTCACACTGTGGGCCTTGTATCGTCATGCATATCAGCAGKGAGTTTTCCAAAATTATATTTTACAAAATAAAGTGCAAGAGAAAATCAGAGACATTTCAGATTATTTACTTTCTAAACGCTAAAAGAAGATAGTTTCACTTGTAGAATATGTTTTCAGGTTCATTCATGTTAAATAATTAAGCTCAGGTATTCCTATGTGTTTTATTGTGTCAAGGTGAAGATCAGTTACAAGTGAGATGGTCAAAAAAACTTTATTTTTTTTATGACTAACAAGATTCTTTGGAAATGTTTTCAGACATTTTTGGGATAATATGTAAAAATGAACACAAGTTGCACGTCCAACATTATGTAGTTAGCTCTGGTTCACAGCTTCAACTATTTCATCTTTTCTTCTTTTTTTTAATGACACATCTGGCGTTAGTCACACCCATACTTAATCTCTAAAATTATAACATCCCTGAGAAATATTCTGAGCATGACTATAAAAGCTGCAGATCTGAAACTTAAAAAAAATATATATATATATATATATAAAAAGTAAACATAACCTTGATGTAAAAGGATTGAAATATAGAACTCAAAATTTAGTCTAATATACATTTCTTAATAGCATATCCCTGGGAGATCTGCAAATAATGGAAATAATGATATCTTATTACAGGTGGAGTTACCTATGGTTGCAGTGTCACAACATTTCCCATTAGCAAATACGATAATGCATTGCTTATCAGTCTACCTATCTTTAACTACTCAGGTACTCTTCATGTCAGGATAACTCAGGGGGAGTATTTTTTTTCTTTCAAGATTTTAAGCCAACTTAGTCATAGTCTCAAGGAATAGTTCAGAGAGAAGGTATAGCTTTGCCTCTAGTCAGTGGAAATCAAGAAGTTCCTTTATTTAGATTAGACCAAAGAAATTTAGCAAGATGATTGATCAGGGCAACAGGGCCATCTTTGTGTTTCTCCATTCTCTCTACAGTAGTGAGTTTTAAGAACATGTAGGGACATGTGGCAGGGTCTTAACCTCAGCTGGCCTGGGCATAGGTAGGAAAAATAGCACCAAGGGGACAAAAATGAGTCACAGAAGCCTGGGAGCAGAGGTGCAGAGAGTAAGCAGAGTCAGGGGACAAGAACCATGTCCAGATGCAAAATGTACTGGGCCTGATGGAACAAAGTTTCCTCAAGGTTACAGATATGCCCATGAGATGTACAAGGACTAATTTTTGTTCACCTGAGACTCATCAGTGTACAACCTACTTCTTTCCTTTTCAATTACTGGGAAAAAAAAAATCTTTATGATATTTATTTATGTGACCTGAAGAAGTAGAATTTCTAGGGGTGGGATAATCGTGCCTGACGCACACTAAAATCTTAATTTTTAATTTCACTACAAACTGCATTCATTTAAAATAACCTGTTTCTCTTGGAAGAACGTCCTGAGAAGGAGGGGGAAAAAAAAGTCAGAAAAATCCTAAAGCCAAATGGCTTCAATTCAGCAAAGATATCAACCTAATGAAATATTAAGACAAAATACTGTAAGAAAGCAAATGTGCTAGATGTTAAATTTAACAAGTGTTGTTGTTTTTACATTAGGTAAAATATCTGGAAAGTTCAGGTTTGATATTCTAAAGCAATTGGCTTAAGCTATCGTGTGAAATGTGCTGGAGTCATTAATTTATCTTAAAAAGAAAAAAAAAAAAAAGGAATCTCAGACCCCTCAGTCCCACAGATGAGCCCAGAGAAAGGGAATTTAATATGGATTTTCTAGATTTTATCTTCAAGGGCCTTGATTGTCTGATTAATTAGAAAAGCAGTAAGAATTCAGTAATCGTATAATGGCCTATTTAAAAATCTTTTTACTTTCAGCTTTTCTTTCTAAGATGGTTGCTTTTGAGGTGCTTTTATTTTTCCCCTTTTGTTTCTTGAGAAACAAAAAATTGGTATACATATAAAGTTAAAGGGTGGTGGCGGGAAGGGGGGAGATGTTGTTTTAGGATCCTGTCCAAAGATTTCAAAGAGAGATGTAATAAACATCTGTCGAGTCCTTTCAGAATGATTGATGTTTTCCATTCAGTGAGTATATCCCAAATTACAGTCAGACAGAACATTTTGGGGCTGTTTTTTTGAGATACCAAGCATCTCCGGGGAAGGCATAAACACCCTGAAGTCCCAGTGACTGCAGGACTGGACCCTGGTTTGTTTTATGTGTTATTGCACAGGGCTTGATCCCATCAAAGCCCCATGAAGTGAGTAACAACAATCTCTCTGCCAGTAATGGAATCTGAATAGTCCTTCAGCTCGAGATTGCCGAAACAGTTTCTAAAAAATGAGTTGGAGATTTTACCTATGAAGCACCTTTCACATTCATTACTGAGATGAATATTGCAACGGTTAACGCTGAAGGGCCCTGCCAATCAGTACTATCCACACTGTAAGATAGATTTAGGTGCCACAAAAATGCATCCATAAGAGATAGGAAGGATCTGCTTAGACCTCTCAATAAGAAAGAGGGGGTTGGTGAGAGAAGACGCACCTTTCTACGTCACATCCGGTGTCCAAGAGAGAAGTCCTCCACCTGGGAGCAGCCTGCGAGAGCCGCTTCAGCAGAGAGCAAAATCAGGCTGGGTAGAAAAGACTTTCTCTCAGGATTCAGTAAGACAAATCTTATGGAGTTAGGGAGATAGAGGTGATATCACATCTTTGTTCTTAGTTGCTGTTAATGAATTTTCTTCCACATTTTTGTTCTTTGTTTGTTTGTTTTTTTTAGTTGTGGGTTTACTGCTGCAAGCTCTTTTCCCCTGTTTCCCGCTGTGAATGTCCATATCTGTTGCAACACACTTGAAAACAAAAATTGATGATGTTTTAACTTAAAATTTTGTGCACTGGGTCTCAAAAATTGGGTGTTATCCTTTGGCTGAGTGTAAAATGATTGACTTACTTACATCTCCTAGGAGTAAGAGAACTAACTGGTGTAATGGAAGCCTTTAAACTCCCTATTCTCTGTATGTATGCATAGATATTTAATTTTAGCTCTCATCACATATTAAACAGCTGAGACCACCTACCAGTACTAGTGAATTCTATTAGAATTTAAGTGATGAACTGGTTATCAGGATTTCTTTTATGATGTGAAACAACGTGCCTCATCCATAATCTAAAAGCTCTTCTAATCTAAAACAGTGACTATTTCTCTCCCTTGGCTAAAAAGGGAAATGATGAGATACAATATCGCAGTCTTACAAAGTAACAGACTTGATCAGCTCCAGTCAAGTATGGAAGAATAGTTTATAGGTTTTTTTGTATTATTGCAGAAGTGCTGCTAAGCTGATAAAAATAATGTCACCTAGGGGGTGACAATTTTGGGGGGTCTTTTTACTTGTAATTTATCTCTCTTTCTATCAGTGACCTTCCACTGTTTCATATCTTTTCCTATTTCTGTTTTGGGAAACAATAAGTCCTACAAGTGTGTGCTCACAAAAGTCATTCAAGGCAATACCCACTAGTACCTTTTTTTTTTCCCTCTTGTTCGTTTATTCTGATAACAGTGGAAGAAAGAATGCCTTCTCCTAGACAAAAAATATTTTGATCTAGTGGTTTCAAAATATAATGTTTGTAATTATTTATTATCTTTTCTGAACATGGAGAGGAGATTTGCTTCAGGATTAATTTAGGATTATTTTCTTCTCCAGAGAAATTTTGTGGAGGGACACATGCTTGTAGGACAGTAATCTCCTCTAAGTATTAGTAATTAATTGACTATCTGGATATCTCAAATGAATATGCTAAACAATTACAGTCAAGAATGCTATCAACAATTATTCAAGTAGGATAAAATTATAAAAGCTTCCAGTCTGCCTAAAGCACAGTTCACAGGAATGAGGAGGAGAGCCCAGGGGATGTTTCTCTTTCACAGCATCCACCAGAGGTTCCCAGTTGTGCCTATCACTGTTCAGCTTTGGCTTTTCTCTGAAATCTCCTTCTCTGTGTTAGAAATCATCACTCCCTGCCCTGCTAAAGCTTTTGGTGCCAACCTTTGTTGTGTGATTTTTTTTTTAATACACAAATTATTTGAAGAGTAACTTCCCTGTGACAAACCTGTGTCCTGGAAGATAAGCACTCTACTCCTGAAGACTGAGCTTTGCTTGCAAAAAGTATGTATCTTGTAGGGCAATGCAAGTTTTTCCCACGAGTGGAATTGCACATATTCACTTTCAAGAGAAAATATATAAAATTATAAAGATCAACATTYTGAATAAATCTAAATTTACATTGTTTACAATCTTATGCTAAAGCCCACTGAAGTAAATGGGCATTGATTACATTTATCTAAAGGAAGATAGAGAGGGAACACCTTGAACAAACAGAGCAAGAAAGCAATGTAAGCTTCTTAAAAATCCTACCAAAAAAAAAGAGAGTTGGGAATATTGATTTACAATAATTAAATAATGTAACTAACTGAAAAAAGTCATTTATTTAGGTAGGGTTAATTTAATAGGGAATAAGATATTTGATCCTGTTAGCAGACTCTTTAACATTATAAAGTATATCATGCTGAATGTATTCTAGATTATTAAGTCAATAAAAACGTCAAAAGGAAAATGTAGATAGAGCAGTAAGGAAATAAGCTTAAAAGAATTTCCATCGTAAAGCTTCCTGATGGTGCATAAATAAGGACATGTTTACCATGCACACAAATCTGGGTTGCTATAGCAGGACTGCTGGTTTTACTTAATTTAACTCGTTTGCTATTAAATCCTCTGTCCTTGCAGCTTCAGCGTGCACTGGAGACACACCCTAAAAAAGGGCGGCGGGGAGAGATCTTAGCTGGCATTTAATTTTCTGGTGATACTTTTAAATGGCATAAACAATTCCTCCAAAAGCTTTGGATTTAGCAGATGAGCGGTGACAGTAGACTCTTCAGGACCATAGCAGATGGTCTGATCCAGTTAGTACGCCACAAAACCTCCCTTAGCATCACTGAAAGCTGGAGTGAGAGACTGGTTTACAATTTCTATACCACACACTATACCTAATGTGGTATATTTTTAACTAAAAATATAACCAATATCTGTTCTAACAGACCAAGCTGAGAAATTATCAGCAGATAATTCCTCCATGATATTTTTCACTCATAAAAATAACACATTTTGAAAATGTCCCCAGCATCTTGCTATTATACCACCATGACTTTTGCCTCAAGAAGTGATTTTCCCAAAACAATGTAGGCCATACCAAAATTGCAACTGGTAAAAGGGACTGCACTTCATATATTACCAGTTTGTTCTTTTTTAACACGTTTATATAGCTTCTTGTAAGATGAAAATAAAAGATAGTGTGTTAAAAAAATATATATAATGTCATCATTTTTCCAATTATATGGTAATATGAAATAAAAAGAACCCAAGATGTGAAACCTAATCAGCAGGCATTAATAGTATGTTCTCTGTTTTTCAGGATGCTGCAACAGCACTTATACTAAGCTGTGCATTTCAAAGGAAACAGAGCTCAAGTAGGAATTTCCTGGCAGTGTAAGTTCATTTCAGGCTGCCTTCAAAAAATATGACATTATGTTTCTGATGAGGTCAGGGTTATTTGCCCTCTTGAAAAAAAAGTCGTCTGCTTCCATGAAAATTAACACAGTGGCTTCAAAGCAGGTGTTGTATGTGCAGGATGGCTCAGAGTCTAAACTGCCTCCATATATAAGTCTTTCTTTGTACTGTGAATTTCCAGCAGTACTGATAACTTGTAGGTTTTTTTCAGGACGTCACTATGAGAAGGGAAGGAACCTACTCAAATTCTGCAGATTCTGCAGTCTTTTTTTTGAAAATATTTTATTTGGGATTTCTAATTATCAATAATCATGAGCTAGAGTTTAGATCCAGATCTTTGTGTCAAAAGAAAACAAGGATTTTCATAAAATTCAGCTCTAAATGCAGCACTTACTTTTTTTTTWAAAAAAAAAAGCATTTTTAGCACACTATGGACCTATTTGGTTGGCTCATTAACATTTCCCTTGGAAGGTAATTAAGGTCTATTGAACACCCTCTATTTCTGCAGCCATGGGAGGGAGTGGAAAGGAAGAGAAATCCTACTGCAATACAGTTCTCCAAAGCCATTCACTGGATATTAGAGGATTCTCATTTTCTGCAGTCAGAATGATAGTAAGAAGGATGTCTGACCATACCCAATTTCCTCCTTCAAAAAGCTAGCACATTATAGCTTTTACTGCTTTACTACTAAATTCAATTCCTTATCTTGAAGATACTATTTGATTTGCCAATCAGTATAAAGACATCAGTATATCACTGTGTCTGAATAAATGCATTTTCCAGAGGTGTTCATTAACCCAAATTAATGGTACTTACCAGCATATTTTTTTTTTAGCTTGAACATCATATTTTACAGCATGTAACAGGGCAAAGTGCTAGTGCTGTTGTATTTCAGTTCCGGCACTGGCGTGGTCTCTTGCTAGCTGGGGAATCTCCACTGCACAATCTGCTGTGCAAAGTAGACTGCCCCTGTGCTGGTCATGGTGTGAAAAAAAAAAAATTATTCCAAGGAAAATCAGGACTGGTGCACGTGGAGAAAAGCATCCCTACTTTGGTACTTTCCATAAGACCTGGGACATCAGTCTCTTCCTGAAACACATATTGCAGAAAATTGCAGAAATACAAGGCTTCTGGAATAACACTTGACAAGGTTTTGTTAAAAAAAAATCAAAAAATTGCTTCAAATTAACCAAAAGTTTGGATATAAATAAACTAATAAACAGTAAATTAAAGCTAGAATAAAATGCAATATCTTCTGTCTGTTCAATCAGGAATAGAAAATGATCTCACAGTAGCTCTGCAGTACATATAAAATAAGTAATAGTAGTGCTTTGTCATTAAGATTTTTTTTCGATTGCATCCTACACTACTGAACATACTGATGTAAATCTTTTGTAATGTCTATTCAAGTGACTCAGCTAAGCACTCTAAAGCTCCTTAGAGGGTAGAAAACCCTGTCTTAAACAGTAAGTATACATAAAGCTGTTCCACAGAGACTACTCCAGCCTCAAATAGAGGAGTGTCTGTTATTTCAAAGTCTTCCTCCACAGAGTAACGAGAAAATAATTGGTGTAGCAGTACTGCACATACAGTGATGCTTTCTCAAATTCTCACCTGTTCCTGGCTTAAGAACCTCCTGAACTGACAGTGATATCCAAGTACTTAACAGTCTTTGCTGATTTTTTCTTTCAAGAATTATTTCAAATTGAATTTTAAACAATATAATTAATCAGCAAGTCTTTCACTGACTTGAATAAGAGCTGTATGAAACATATTCAATATTTGAATTCACAATATTTGGCAGTCATAGCTAACCTGAAATAAAATTCATTTGGCTTTCACACATAGAAGGCATCCAATGCGCCTTATCTTCTACGTTTTACTTGTATGAGTAATGACAGCTAAGCAATATTCACAGCATTATAAGTAGAGGATCAGCCTCTTTCCTTGCACATGTAAATACCAGCTGCTGTGTACATTTTCTTATATGGCAAAAATAACACCTCATTATACTCTGGTATCTTTAAACAGAAGAATTTTCCTTATCTAAGCACGCCGAATTTTAGAGCTATGGGAATTGTTTTCTAACCTGCATGGAGAAACTAGGTTTTCAAAAGTAGGTGTGATTCACAATGAATTATTCAATGATAGTAAAGAGCAGATAGTGGGGTTTTTTTCTGCATATAAGTTTAAGAAAAGTTCTCATTTTTCTTTATCAAAGACTTCCAGGTTGCATTAGTTAATTACTATTAAAAGCTTCTGTAATCGCTTAATGTCTTCTACAGAACCAGTATTGCTCTTTATATTTACATAACTCTTATCTTTATTTATCTACTTTATTGGTTTCAAGATGGGGAGCTTTCTTTTTTTTTCTCTCTTTCTTTTTGAGTTAGGGGGAGTTAGTCAGACCTAATCTGTCATATGATATCAACAGTCTTATCTTTTCCAAACAATCATATTTGATTAAGGAGTCTCCTCATTTTATATATATATATATATATATATATATATATGTGTGTGTGTGTATATATATTTTTTCTCTGCTTTTATGATAAACATGGGTCCAGTAAAAGAGAAGGTAAGTTAAAAGCTTTTACTTTCCTTAGAGAAATCTGTTTCTGTGTAATTCAGAGGAAATCTATGAAATCTGATAAAATGGCATGATAAAAACTAATGAAAATAAATGGTGCGGAACATATTTCTGTACTAAAGGTCTTCAAGCCATACGTTTCAGTGGTTTATATGGTCCGTGGGAGCATGTGAATTTAAAAGTTGCAACCAGGGAAGAGGAATCATTCCAGTCACATAAACAAAGATACTGAACTGTCTTGTTCCTTAATTTAAGGACTCAAAACCGAACACAGTGTTCAAGGTACAGCCTCACCAGTGATGAGTACAGGGGGACAATCACTTCCCTGGTCCTGCTGTCTACATTATTCCTGACACAAGCCAGGAGGCCATTGGTCCTCTTGGACACCTGGGCACAACACTGCCTTATGTTTAGCTGACTATCGACCATCACTCCCAGATCCTTTTCTGCCACACAGCTCCCCAGCCAATCTGCCCCAGCCTGTAGCACTTTGTGGGGTTGTTGGGACCAAAGTGCAGGACCTGGCACTTGGCCTTGTTGAACCTAATACAGCTGGCCTCAGTCTATTGATCCAGCCTGTCCACATCCCTCTGTAGAGTTTTCCTATCCTCAAGCAGACCTAATCTTCCTCCCAGCTTGGTGTGGTCTGCAAATTCACGCAATCTTCTCATCCAGATCAATGATAAAGATACTAAAGGCCACTAGCCCCAAAACTGACCCCTGAGGAACACTGCTAATAATCAGTCACCAACTGGATTTAACTCCATTCACCACCACCTTCTGGGCCCAGCCATCCAACCAGTTCCTCACCTAGCAAAGAGTCCACCTGTGTTAAGCCATGAGCTGCCAGCTTCTCCAGGAGAAGGCAGTGTTGTCAAGGGCCTTCCTGAAGCCTAAGCAAGCTCACACCCACAGCCGTTCCTTCATTCACTAGGCAAGTCACCTGGTCATAGAATGAGATCAGGTTGGTCAGGCAGGACTTGCCTTTCATGAACCCGTGTTGGCTGGGCTTGATTCCCTGGCTGTCACACACATGTTGTGTGATTGACCTCAAAATGATCTGCTCCATAACCTTCCCCAATACCAAGGTCAGGATGACAGGCCTGAAGTTGCCCAGATCTGTCATCTGATCCTTCTTGTAGAATGATGTCTTGTTAGCAAGTCGACAGTTGTCTGGGATCTCCTCAGTTGACCAGGGCCACCGATAGATGATAAAAAATTGCTTGATGAGTGGTTCTGCCAGCTCCTTCAGAACTCTTGGATGAATCCTATCTGGCCCGATAGACTTGTAGGTGTCCAAGTGGAATAGCAGGTCACTGACTATTTCCTCCTGGATTATAGGGAGTTTATTTCACACTCTATAGATGTCTTCCAGCTCAAGGGTCCAAATATCTTGAGAATAACTGAGCTAGGTATTAAAAACTGAGGCAAAGAAAGCTTTAAGTACCTCAACCTTATCCTCATCCTTTGGGGTAATACTCCCCTTTACATCCAATAAAAGATGGAAATTCTTCTTGGCCCTCCTCTTCTTGTTAACATATTTGTAGAAATATTTTTGTTGTCTTTTACAGCAGTAGAGAGATTGAGTTCCATCCGAGCTTTTACCGTTCTAATTTCCTCCCTACACACCATAGCTATTTCCTTGTAACTCCTCCTGAATTGCCTATCTCTTCTTCCAATGGTGGTAAATTCTCTTTCTTTCTGCAAAGTCTCAGTGATAGTCTCCAACTAAGCCAGGCTGGCTTTCTTCCCTACTGATTTTGGCACACAGGGACATCCTCCTCCTGTGCCTTCTTCCAGCCTTCCTAGACCCCTGGAAAAGAGTTACCAAAAGAACAACCAAAAACAGGAAGCAGCTGTACAGCTAACCTGCAAAAAAAAAAGCAGATGGCCAAGAGGTGAAGGAAGAAAATTTAATGGCTCTACAAGCATCCCAGGTTCTGGACTCAAATGTTTGTGCTTCAGGTTCTTATTTTTTAGCGCAGTGGAAGTCTTCTGGGCAGCTCTACATCAGCCCAAAGACAAATGAAGTCTTTTATTTGTAAAGGTGCTCTGTTTTTTTGGTGTTTTTTTTTTTTTGTTTGGTTTTTTTTAATGTTTAACAAAAAAAACACAAAAAAAAACTCACAAAAGAAAGGTCAGAGGTCAGACCAAAAGAAGACCAGAAGAATACATTTTTCAAGTAAATATTATTTGATAATCTTCTGTTTGAACACCAGCTATGTATTCTTCTGGTCTTTTTTTGGTCCATTTTTTATCTGTGATGGTGCTTTTTTTCCCCCCCCTGTATTCCTGAAATAACAATCTACAGAGAGTAACTTTTTTCATCTGCACTAATAAGATTTCTATGTTCTATGATTTCCTGGTAGATGCCTAAGTTTAATAATCTAGGTTTAATAAGCAAAGGTAGCTTAACAATTTCCAAGTTCAACAGTAAATATTATTTTACCTTTTTCTTATCTACTTTTATTTATTTTCCCCAGAAGCAACAAAAGCCTCCAGAATGAGTGAAGCTAATGAATGGCTGTCAGCCAAAATCAAATGTAGACACTCTCTGAATAGTCTAAAAGTGCTTAAGTATATTTACCAGAAGTGAGTCCCTGTCTCCATTTAATAAGAACTGCAAGGTTGTAAGTGGAAGTCATATCATCCTGACAATTATAAAAACAAAAGTAGAGAAAGTCATGTTCTAATCTATTTTTTTACATAAACCACTTAGTTTCTTATTTTAACAATTATTTGAAAAAATAAAAAGAAAAAAGAGTGAAGTTTTCATGCTTAACAGTGGTGCTCAGATAATGCAGAATGTTTGCATTATTTTCTCTCATATGTTCAGAAAATAATGGACAAAATCCTTTGTTACTTGTTTATATCTTTCTGAAATTGTGCTTAGCAACCAATGTGCCTACTGTTCAACAAGAAACCACACAGCAACTTAGAAATCAGTAATAGAAATGCTTTGGTCATATATATAAGCCAGACAGACAGAGAAAGAGAGATTGATATTAATGATTGAACCTTTCAAAGTTTTCTTTTTCCTTTTTTTTTTTTTTCCTGTATAAAGGAATGTGTCTGAAATAACACAGACACTTTGTGAAACTAAGCTTCATTTATATTTCAAAACACGGTCCTTGGTAGTAACATCTATGTGCTAGGAAGTGCAAAATATTCATGAGTTTCATCTTAAGTTTAACCTAAGACACTGAGTTTATTTCAAAGCAACCACTGTCTTGAGGATTCCTTTCTCATTCATGGAAATGTAGGGCCTTTTTACTGTGACTTACTAGATGATACTCAGTGTTGAACATGCCTTACAATGATTTTCCTCCCTCTGCTCCATGCCAGGCCTTCTAATATTTTTACAGTAAATATCTATGTAAAAGTACCACCCTGTTATAGGTGCTGTAGCTTTTAAGTGGTTCCTATTATTTATTACACTGTAAATCCCTTTGCCTGGTGAGAAATCCATATGCTCCTCTACAAAAGACAGCTCATGCACAAAGTACAAATTTATATTGTACCAAACAGCAGAATTTGGGCCTGTGCAAGGGCAGGAGTAGTGAGGCTCTAGGTAGGTCCCTCTGCCTTTGTGGCACAGCACCATGGACGCAAATTGGGTGAGGATCAGATGCAAGTCGACTCTCTGGAGCTGCCACCTTTCCTCCCTGTTTTTTGGTCACTCATGATTGGAACAGTCACTGCTGATGAGGGGCAGCTGAGTTACCTTAATGCTGCTCCAGCAGACCGTCTTCTCTCCCTATGTAAGAAACAAAGAAAACATAGATAATTGACTTTAAAAAGAAAAAAAAATTATACACTTTTGGGAATTCATTGCTATTTCTACTAAAGTTGCGGTAAGTTATTGCCCAGATGGGTCAAAAAGTCTGTTGTATCTGACTTGGTGGTATTCCTCATGGAGGGTTTTGTAGATGGTTGTGGGAGGATCTTTTACATTCAGACAAAGTTTAAAATGGCAAGTAATTATTGTGTAGAGACTAGAAGCTGATGATGTGTTGGAATCCCACAAAAGTGAGAGTATGTAGAGTTATGAATTTAGTAAGTATGTGTTTAATGTTGAAAACTTTATCTGTCAATATATTTATTCCAAAGTGTCCCTTTTTCTTATTCATAAGTTCATAATTTATTCATAATTGTTTTATTGAGCAATTTTTCTTTGCTTTTTTTTTTTTTTGCAAGTGTAATTCTCATGTATGATGGATTGATGAAAAAAAAAAAAAGTAATGATCAAACAAAATAAAGGAGAATAAGGAAGTTCCCCTCTGGGTTTGTTTTGTAAGGGATGAGTTGGTATTCAGGACTTAAGCCAAGGCAGACCTGAGGTTTTTTAATGCTATATAAGTTTTATAGCAGATTTTGAACTTTTGTCAAATAACAAACAAAGTAATTGCTAATGTGTATGACAATATATTTGTTGAAAAGTATATCTTTGACGCTTTAGTCAAGGAAGTGTATGTGTTTGTAAGTCTCTAAATGGTGGTGTTAACTGTTTTCTAGCTTTTGTTTATTCAAATTGTTGGTATTAAGTTTCACAAAATATTACAAATGTTTTGTAAATGACACCAAAATGTTAGTAGAAAGAGCAGTGTGGCAATGGTTGATGCAAACAAAATTCTTGATGAATAATAGCATATTATGTGAAACTTCAAGTATTGTAAATTATTAGAGTTCAAATGGATTAGAGGAAGTGTTCCTTGATTCATAAGGAAGTAGTACATACTCAATTGTCAATAGTTATTCACTCTTTGAAAGAAAAATAACCTTGAATCAAGTATCAATATATGAAAAAATAATTTTAAACCATTTAAATAACAACAATTTCAAATTAGTGGAAATAAGAGATAATAGTATCAAAAAACAAGGTGCAAAGTGAATGCAAAAACTATTTAAAGTAGAAGTAGAAATAGGAATTATTATCATTTATTGAGAGATGAAAAAAAAACCTATTTGAATTATCATTGCTTCCAGATGTTTTGAAATTAAGGAGATGATACAGCTATCTTCTGCAGTGAAAATATGGAAGTTCAGCATCTTCTAGTCTGTGACTGTTTGCTTCATTGTATCTCAGTAATTTTTTTTCTGTTTCAAACCTATAATAATAGGATAGGTGGATTGGGCCATCTTTTGATTTCTACAGACTTTTAGACTTTTGGTTGCCAGAAGCACACTTTAAAAAAAAAAAAAAAAAAAAAAAAAAAGTGTCATTGAAGTAGGTTTCTTTTATACCTATCTGATAGAATATGACATTTTTGGGAGCTCAAAGGTCAGAAGTTTTTTGCACCTGAGATAGTGATTCATGAGGATACTAAAAGAAAATGTAAAGCTTGTCTATACTACAGAAAGATTTGGGGTTATCAAGAAATCATAAGGTATTTTTACCTGCATGCCAAGATGGTTGAAAATTTGGATTGCAAGATACTAAAATCGTTGAATGTTTATATTGGCAATGAATTGGACTAATAATGCTTCTTTATTTTATATTCAATCCAATTATATAACGCTAATTAATCTCTCCTATTTCACATGCCAGAACCCAAAGACTTGAAAGTTACCTTTATGAAAACTCTAATTCTTTAGTCAAGTACTTTAAAAATGTTCAAACAAAGTCTTTTACGATAGTCCTTGCTGTCATGTGCTTGTAGGAAAAATCATTATATTGGAAGCACTTCAAGAATGGAAATTATCTTTCGAAAAGGCTTCGGTTGAGAAAAAACTTGCAATTGTGACTGTAACAATTTGTGTGGCAAAAAGGTCACTCAAGTACCCCCTAAAGGTGCTTATTTAAGTGAAGGGGCACATATAAAAGCCCTACAAGAAAATATTTTATATAGAATATACATAAATATAAAAGTTAGGTCTTTTATATTGTACTGGAATGGTTTATACATAATACATTATAAACTGTGTTAAATAACATGATCAAAATGCTCACTCTGTGATACTGTAAACCTTGTTTGTACTAGGCATCTATTCTTAACTTTTTGCTTTGTGAGATTTTTACTGTTTCTGCTAATGGAGCTCTTGTTTTCAGTTTCAGTGGGTGGCTTGTGATGTAGGACAATGCTGTAGCTGCCACCTTCTCCAAGACAGTTTTTATTTTGTCATGAAGCATGTTTTTATGTTCAATTATTTAATCTTGTCTCTTGTGATCTCCCATTGGATTTCTCTTGTGTCTTGCATTTTCTGCCACAACCTGAACCAAGATACATTCAGGGAAGGGACTGTTGTTGTTGTTGCCCAGGCTCTGATGCAGTGGACCTTCAACTTCTAGACATTACTAAGGCTGTCTGGAAAATATCTTTTGACTATGGATAAAGACAAAATTGGTGAGACTGAGTGAAGGCTTCTTAAAAACATTGTGAGAACCAAATTTATGTACCCACAAGGAGCAGAAAATACTCAAGATACTTAATTGATATACAAGAAGGTCAGATGAGATGAAAAATAATGTATGTGTGAGAGGATGGATGAGAATCTTGGTGTCTTGTCTTAGGCCAAGGTTTTACCTTCTGTAAGGGCAGGACAGTCTTGCAAGTGTCTTCTCTTTATATGAGCATGTTCATTTATGCTTTGGTGTTGCACAAAAATATTATGTTAAACATGGAAAAGCTTGACTTTCAGAAACTTAAGTGGAATTAATACCATCTCCTTTTTTATCATGAATTATGAATTTATAACTCACATCTCTGGGGGTACTTAACAAAAATGCTTAAAGATAATTTTATCTGACAAGGCAAAAGAAAATGTCATACAATGAGGTAAGATAGCTCTTTCAGTTCGCTGCAGTGGCATACAGGTATTCCTGAAATTTCTCACACTGTCAAATTCTGACCTAACTTGTAACTATAGTTTATAAACTGTCATACTAGGTGGGCAGCTTATCAGAAAATGAAACAAAATACTATGTTTCAATTTGTCATCTTATTTCAGCAGTGACCTTTTGAAATACCTGAAGGTCTTGTATCTGTTTAATTCACAGAAAACCAACAGTAAAAAGCTTGTGAGTATGCATATGTCATTTTGAAATGCATCTGCTGCAAGTGTTTAGATGTCAAAAGTCTTCTGACTCCAGTAATACTTTCTTATTTTGAAATCACAAGGTCTTTGGCTCACTTTGCAGTGAAGTCTCTGAAATGCAGATGGCACAACTCCATTGAATACTTTGTTGTAATTTAGCGGTTCCTCCCCTGGGTTCTGGCAGATAATGTGAATGAGCTATTAAAATCAACCATGCAATATAAGTGCTTAAAGTAAGGCAGAAGGATTTTTTAAAATTATAGTCTCTTTTCTCTTTTTTCTCCCTTTGAATAAAAACTTACAGAATAAATAATTTTTTTTTTAACTGAACATATAGGGAAAGGCAGCTTCGCATTCTTTAAGAATTACAGTTTTACAGTTTATAACATTAAAGAATATTTTTGCCAGGATTAAAATAGCTTTTGAAGGTGTCTGAAATAAGTTTTTTCTCAAAGTTCATTGGTGGAGCAACCCTGTTGCTCATTTTCCAACTCTTGAGCAAACTGGGAAGTGTTTTTATCCCAGGCAGCAGGATATAAAACTGAACCAAGAGTGAATTTGCTGTCTTAGAAAAGTTATATTCTTATATCCTTGCCAAGAAAGAGCCCTCCCTTCTAAGTTTTTAGTGACCCTTTGTGCTGCAAAATAGGACATGAAATACATTATCTGGTATTTCTTTTCAGACATCATTTGGATAAGTTTTTACTGTTCCAATTTGCTGCCGCCTCTAGAGCAAAGGGCCAACTAGCGGGAGCCCAGATTAAAAACAACAGACAGAATCTCAAGAGTAGCAAATGTCAAGAGGAACAAACAGAATTTATTCCAGTGGGAGAGTAAGCAAAGCATATGCACAAAAAAGAATAAAATAATGCAGTTAATTTTGCCTCTAGTGATAGTTATTTCTAATGCTATATTTAGAGTAGTTATATATGTTTTAATGTTTCATTATAGCTAAGCTTTATCCTTGCTATATGGAGTCTTGAATCAAGAGGGCAGTTCTGAGGGAGTTCCTGGGCACAAAGTTCAAGTGTGACAGTTCAGGAGCAATGTGCACCCGAAGAGGCAGAAGCCAAAATTTCTCAGTGAAACTCTGTGAAGCCAAAATTTCTTCTGCTTTCAGAACAAGACCTAATATCCTTGTCATACAAGGAGATTAAGATAGGAGAAAGCCCTGTACTCTTGCCGGGTTTAATCTGAAGATGCTCCTTTTTCAGATAGATGAACTGAGTATGTGTAAACTGAGGATTCATACCACACTCTCTCAAATCTATGCGTTCACAGGCATTGCTGCCACTTGATCAAACTCATTTGAGACTGAGGCTGGATTTCTGCAGATCAAAATGTGAGATACCTAGAGGAAGTGGTAGAGAAATATAATACTTCACTAATTATAATTTTGTAGTGGTGGTCCAGGACAGGTGGCATATCTAATACACAATAATGCTTTCAGGAGAGGGAGGGCACTGCTGGAGATTTCAAAGTGCTACCTCCCCCTTTTCTCTAAATGACTGCTTAGAAGGGCATCTGCATGAGCAGATGATCTGGTGCTGTCAATAAGTATTTAAAGTTGTAAAAGGGAGGACAAGCAAGCAGGGCAGACCAACCTTTGATATTACAAGAGCTAAAAGCACTGTGGCATCCACTGCGTGAGTGGAGAAAACAGGAGTCGTGTGGCAGCAAGAGTGATAAATGTAAAACTGAGAGGCACACGTTAAGGTTGCTTCGTAAGGAAGTGAGGTTTGTTGGGTCAGATGGTCCTCCTCAGCCTGCTGACTGATTTCCTTTCAAGGGCATCAGAGGTTTGGCAGTAGGATGTAGCCTGGCTAGAGGTGCAGGCTGCCAATGCACAGAAATGTGGACTCTGGGCTGCCAGGCCAGCCATCACCACAGGCTGTGGGAGCGCTTTCTCTCATKGAGGTAGCCAAGTATGCTGTGGATGCTCTGGGTGCCTGTTTTTCCCACACGCTATCCTGAGTTCCCTGCAATCATGTGGCCAAAGAGGTCTTGTTATGGTGAAAGCAATGTCACAAATTCACTGAAATGATGTTTTGTTCTGAAACCTCCCTACCATCTGCCTCTGGCATGAGATCTCATGCCTTCTGGCATGAGACTTTTTACTGGAGTGCATCTTTGTCTCATAACCTCTCTTCAAATAAGGACTTTAAAATAGGGTATTAATGCTTAACTCAGAGCTTCCTATAGAGAAAGTAGTGCAGTCATGTGGTGATGGTGAGGAGCTTCTCTGCAGGACGTGTGCCCATGTGCATTTCAGTGCTCAGCCTCTGCCTGTGAAAGAAGCAAGGCATACCTCTACACCTCTGAATTATTGTCTCATCTTTTTTTTTGCATCCTTCTCCCATTTTATATCCTTCATCACTTTACATATTCATGTTTTATTTGGAAGAATCCACTTTTAAATACAATCAGACATTTAGTCATTGAATGATGTTCTTAGATATCTGTCCTCTGCAAATGGTGAAAACTTGCTTGCATGATCAAACAAAGACAATTCAAAACACTTAAACACTTAGGGTACTTTTTTGTTTGTTTTTTATTTGATATAAATTCTCACATAAAATCTATGATTTAGGAGGGGGAAAGAACAGAACTGTTTTGGTTTGTTTTTAGATTCATCTAGAGTGTTTTTCTGCATCCCACAGACACTTTTCTTGCTTACCTCTGATGCAACATTATGTGACACTTGTTTCGAACCATAAAGGTTTGAGGAAACAAGGGTTGTCCATGCTTTACGCAACAACAAAAAACCTCTTATTGACTTAACTAGAAACATTGCGTGTTCAAGGAATGAGGGATCAGACTCTGTTTGGGAAGAGATAAAAGAATGAGCAATTTGCTTTTGCAGCAGTAGTGTCAACCAAAACGAGATTCTGGCAGTATTCCCATGGTGGTGATAGAGATAGTAAATATTCTCCTTTTCTCTGAGGCAAATATACAATGATGACTTAGAGAATCAGAGTAGCCACTTATGGTGAATGGTGTATGACAAATCCCTGATGAACAAAATACACTATTAGAAAATGTTGTGGAAAGAAATACTGCTTGAGTGCAGCAGTGGCTTTTTTATGGCCATAATTATAATTGAGGTAGCAACATAATTTGCATGTGTACACCTTGGACTTGGACTGTCTGATCTCACTTTAAGAAGGCTCAAATCTGGCCACCGCTTTGATGGGAGAAGGGATAAAGCTAATCTCCTAAGCAAAGCTGGTATCCAAGATACCCTAAGGTGTCACAGGGTAATTCACAGGTTACATCTATGTTTACTGGCTGGCTGCTAAAATTGGCAATAGGCTGACTAGTGGTAAAGATAAGGGAGCTATTTGGTTCACCTTTTGTGTGAAAAAGTATTTTGTATAAAGAGCTTATGCCCTCTAAAGCTTTATTAAGACTTTTTTATACCAAAAAGGTGGTCCTCTTGTGTGTTCTGGTTATTTGTTGTTGTAGCTTTGCTGATGACTTTTTAATCTAAGGTCAGTGTGACAGACTGCTGCCTCTATTTGTAATGGCTTTCTGCTTTTCCCCTTAATGTTGTGATGCATGAATTCCAGGGGTTAATCTGAACACTTGGGGCAGGACATGAAATGATATGGAGTGAAAGAAAAGGAAATGTAAGGTACCAATAAAGAGAAAGTGGAGGAAATGATGGGGAAATTATTGGCTGTGCAATAGCACTTGCCTGTCTGTAAAGAAGCTGCCAAAGTTGTGTTTTCCATTTTTTGGGTGGTAGCAGTTTTGTGTCTCTGCTCTACCCACTTCTGCTCCAGCAGGCCAGCAGAGATCTTTGGCCTGAATGTGGGCACTGTGTGCTGGGATAGCTCCCAATGCTCCCACTGCTGGAATAAACACAACCTTGGGTTAAACTATCTTGGTTGCCTGGGAGGATGATGTTAAATAAATTAGATGCAGAAGATTTCTTGACTGAATGATCAGTAAACAGTACATCATATGTAAAATAAATATTTGACTATTAGAGTGTAGCTAATTAAGATCCGGGAGAAAATTATCCTGAAATGCAGAAACAATTTGGAAAATGTACAGAGGTCTTCATTTCCTGTCTTCAAGCAATGGATGGATGCAAAAAAGAAGACAGGCTGGCACTTCTTAAGGCATGAATCCTACAGCAGTAAGTGCACCATGAACTCACATGGCATAAGAAGATCTTCCTTATATTCCACATAAATAGGAAAACAAATACAAAATTGATATGTTAATGCATATTTAAAATATATGGGAAGAAGTTGAAAATATCACCAGATGCTCTGCAGTTTGGAGCTGATCTTGCGGGCAGGATGTCTATTGCCTTGCGCTGTGCTGAGCCCACTAGGGCTGGGAAGGCACTGGGTGAAGGGACCTCTAGCAGGACCCTCCCTTGTTTGAGTCCTTCCCAAAACATGGATGAATAAGCTGGGGAAGCAGCACTTGGAGGGCAGCCTAGGAAAAGGGGCACCAAGCAAGCTGCAGGAGTGGCTGGGTGCTCTGGGGTGAGGAGAGGGGAAGACTTTCTGTTGAGTAACATCACTCAAACCTGAAAGCACTGCACCTTAGGTAAGAACTAAACATAAAAGCCTCTTGTTGTTTCATTCCTTTTGGCTGAATAAACAATGCTGTGCTTTGAAGAAGCAATTTCAGTGTCATTTTAATCAGCTGCTCATCATGGCATCTCGGTGGAAAAAAGGCTTCCAAGTACCCAGTGTATTTAGGCCTTTCCGATTTATCCGAATCGGGGAAATAAAGGGGCTGCATTAGGGGACTAGTCTCTCAAGGAAAATAAAGGCAAGGCTGCCACATGGGGGTGCAGGCATGCTGGGCTGCCACAGCAGCTAAGGTGCAGCTTGCTGTGTAATTATGACAGCTGGATCCTTGGATGTAAACTAAAAGATAGCCAGTAAAATTAGCACTGCTGTTGCAAAATGATGCATTAGTATTAGAAGCTCTGTAAAGGCTTCCCGAATGCCTGCTATCTCTGTACTGACAGTAAAGACACACTTCGTTGTGGGGGGAGGACAGAGAGGAGAGCATTTTCTTCTCAAACAGCAGCTTTTCGAGGCGATGTGGGGCATGGAGCTGAGGGGTGAAACCCAAGCGGCTGTGGAGGTGGTGATGTGGCACCAGGGCACGCCAGCGCGGCACCGCGGAGGCACCGCTGCAGCCCGCGCGCCCGCCGCCAGACGCACTAAGCCGGCCGGCTTAGCCGTGAGCGCAGAGTGAAGTTGTGGTGAATCCTCTCATTATTTCCAGCTAGAGGTGCCGAGCCCAAACCCACGCTGTTTGTTACTGCGAGTTTCCTTGCAGTGGGGGAGGCTTTTTTGTTCTGGTCTGTATGTCCCAACCTGCTGTTTAACTTTGCGCCGCACCTCTACATAGCGGCTGTGCCCTAGCCTAGGGGCATRTGCTTTGGTGGCTGGAGCAAGTGCTTGCTGCGTGTGTGCCTATGCTCTGCGTGCAAGCACAAAGCGCTTCGGGAYCTGGGTACACCCAGTGAAAGTAGGTTATTTACCAGTTATTTAACCTATACAAAAAAAAAAAAAAAGCTTTTAAATTCATTTCTGGTAATGCAATATACTGAAACTGAATCTTTAAAATGTTCGAGAGAAATGTATTTAATTGTAAGCTCAGGGGGGAAAAAAAAAGGAGCCTTAGGGAAGGGCTGTCACATTGGTACTTAGAGGTGTTTAATSGTAGACAAAAGGCTTATGAAATGAAATGCTGAAAACGATTGTGAAACGGTAGCCACCAGGCTAGAGGACTTAGCAGGTCATTTCCTTCCTTAATTCCGTGATGCCTGTCCTTGTTGTCGTGCAGCAAAGCCTGGTCATGGATTCAGACTGTCTCTGTAGAAAAGCGTTTTAACAGCATAATGTGTTCTTCTCTCTCAGCAGTTASAGAAATCCGGTATTAACATTATATCAAATGTTATACTACGAGGGCATGCAGAGGGCATGCAAATAAGATGTCAGAAGATCCTTTTCATCTCGCCACACGACTGCTGCTTATTCCACCCTTATATGTGTATATGCATAAGTAGAATATACATATATATATATATTTATCTTTTTGGGAGCAGTATTCCTGACACTGGGCACTTCTCCTTTCCGCCTGGGGCTCCTTGCTTTGATTTCCCTGCTGTGAAAGAAAGAGCGGCATCTACCTCAGCAGCTTGCGCGCTGGGAAGGGGAACAGGTTTTGGGGGTGTCCTTGGCAGCAAGACCTTGCCAGTTCTATCTATTTTAAGCGTTCCTCCCAAAAAAAAAAAAAGGAGGGGGGGATGTTGAGGAAGAAGGTTGGAAGCGACAATTCGGACAGAGAAGGAGCCAGGCTGTGACTTGGGCAAAGCGAAGTTGGAGGGTGCGAGCGCCCGGAGGAGCCGCACGACCCCAGCGGTGCGGGCG
>PTEX01000130.1:0-14336 GCA_003342815.1 Eudromia elegans | reverse complement strand
TCTGTCTGTCTTTCTGTCTGTCTTTCTGTCTGTCTTTCTGTCTTTCTGTCTTTCTGTCTTTCTGTCTGTCTGTCTGTCTGTCTGTCTGTCTTTCTGTCTGTCTGTCTGTCTGTCTGTCTGTCTTTCTGTCTGTCTTCCTATCCCATTATCCTTGCAAACATTTTTTTTTCTTTAAACATTTTTCATTTTGAAGACCTCAGTGCATTTGTGCGTAGCTAAGTAGTGGTTGTGCTTTAGGATAAAGTTAAAATGTGGGCCTAGAGGACTTTTTTTTTTGTCTTTGAGCATCCTTCCACTGGTAATGTTTTGACAGGAACACGCACACACATGGGAGATGATTGCCAATTTTTAGCTGCAGTAATTTTATTTGCCATGCTTCTGTGTTGAGAGGCTGACAAAATTTCTACAAAAACTGCTTTTTTCCTATCATTGTCAAGAAGCTGGGTCAACCTGTGTAATTATGGAGAGCTGTGACAGCAGTGGGTAAATAACAGTAATTTCTGCCCTGTGATTACTCACGTCCCTAGGTTTCTACAGTAGCGTAGCTACTATAAACCATATGGGGAAATGCTTCTAGGTAAGGCTTTTATATACCATGTATAAGTGTGGAAAAATATAAAATAAAAATGCTTGGTTTATTTTATATTCATTTATGTCTTTATGTCCATTTCCCTCTCATTTATGACAGCTCTGTCACTGCTGGATATCATTACATACAGCCAGTCCCTTTAATCCAGGCTTGCTGTCTGATTATTATCTGTTATAGTCCCATAGGTCATAACACTCTAAGGTTTTTGCCGTTTTTTATTTTTCTAGTTAAGTATTACATTTTCACACAGTGGCATGAGGTCTGAAACTATCTTTTATTTTAATTCTCTTTTTGCAGCTGAGGTTTTAAAAGCAAATATAGTGAAGATATCATTTGGTACATAATTTGTCAGGTTCCTTGCTTGTGTGAGGAATTGCACAGGGTTGCCTTATAAGGGCTTCTCTAGGTTTAAAAGATTGATTTAGTATCTGATTGCTTTGAGATGCTGCTCCAGAGACTTACTAAAACCACCGAACATCCACAGATTTGAAGCGAAAAAAAAAGGAAGATTAGATTAATACTGCAATGAGTGTATGGTGTGGATAGGGGTATTATGGGGTTGAAGTAGGTAAAACGACCTAGTAGTCTTATTCTATTGTGATTTCTATAAATATTCCTTCGATGTTGCTTTGTGTAATTTATTTGATGTCTCTTTCATGGCTTAGCTCCTGCCCTGAAGGGCATCATACAAAATGATGTTTCAGTTGTAAGTACTGCTTCAGGATAAAATGAAAGTTGTTTTTTTTTTTTTTTTAAAAAAAAGGCTTTCTTAAATGTAATCAATCTCAGTCTGTCTAGCAGTAGCTCAACTTCCTTCAGCAGGCTTTGTTTAACCTGGTGTCTTGGTGTAGATACAAATTTTCTTTCAGAATGATGTATTTAAATAACATGCATGCTCATTTTGTGATTYCTATGGAATATTTTTTTCATTTTACTTTAATTGAAATTTTTACCCACGTGTGGGTCATTTTGTTCAGCAAGCTACTAAATTTGGTAGTGGACAGCCAGAGAACAACGAAAAGGTACTTGAAGCAAACACAGACACAGGGATATAGCTCCATAGATTTTTCTCTTCTTTGGTAAGACCTAGTGGAAAAACAAATCAAGGCATGCGTCTGCSCAAGAACCCTGAAATCTGAATAGTTGATGGTATGTACTGGTTCCTGTTAAAGCTATGTCTATGTTGCTTCATGCAACCGGAGCAGCTTTGCCCTAGTGTGCCTACAATATTTGTTAGTGAATTTGGATAATCATGTACTAATATACATTTAAAATATTGAGTGCAAGTACAAGTAGAAAAGGTGTGACTCGACTGGAGGTAAAGAYGCAGTATGCTAGCTATTGAAAGAATGAGGGAAGAGTCTAGTTTGTAGTAACTCATGCTTCCTGATTTSCTACAGTTTTTGGTTAGACATCAGCTGAGCCTGCAGTGAAGGAGTGGGATCGGACAAAACTGAGTGCCATGGGCTGGTTGGACATGGCCTCCTTGAGATGATGTCTCTGATGCTTTCTGTAAGATGTGTAGCTGCAGGTGTTTTTCTTGGGTACATCTTCAGCATTTTCAGTACAGAGTCAAACAAGTGAAGTTAAACTGTTTGAGTAGTGATACAAGATCCAGAAAGCAAATTTCTCCCTATTTCATGTGCATTGCTGTGCATTGCCTGCCATGGAGACCAGATATAAAAATCAGGCTTGTTAGTATGCACTGTATCGCTTTCTACATGTGTTCGTGCTGCCTCAGTATGAGTACAAAGAAGTAAATCCTGTGGTGCTGCTGCCCTCTCCCAGTGCCGAGTATCTGGGTGCTGCCTTGCCAGGGCCAAAGTGGCGGAGATTAACTAAACTGTCATGCTAGGTTATTTTGACAAGAACAGATTGGTGTTTTCTTTCCCTAAGTATTTTGTGCCAAATAGTTAGCTTGTGGATAAAGATCGCTCCCTGGCCACACAAAGTATGCAGGGGTTGGGAGCTCTTCCTGGAGCAGGAGGAGCTGTGATCGTAAGCAGTTCTCGCCTTGCTTTCAGTTAACCTCCAAGCAAGCAGACTGCTTTAAAACCACTGACGGCTAGAGCCTGAACAGAAGGAAACAAGCAGTCAACCAGAGCGGGTTGTTCAGTTGGAGATAATTTCCTTGACAGTTCTTTCTGACAATCCTTGAAAAGAAAAATCACAAAATGCATTATTTGAGGAGCAAAAAAGAAAACTCTTCAAAGTTGTGTCTCAAATTACTTTTGTTAGTTGTTTCCTTGCAACTTAATGTACCCTTCGTGTGTGTATTGGATCTAGGTATTAGATTCATTTGGACAAAACCTGCATCTTTTAGTGATTAAATTACTTGCCAAGAAGTACTGTGGCATTTGCAAGCCACAACATCCCTGCAGCCCAGCTTGACACGTGAACTGTGTGGGAGCTTGTCTCTTGTTTGCGTCTGAAACACCAAGGAGTCTTGCCTTTTCATAGACGTGTGTGTTTGTTTTTTGATTTCCAATGTAAAACAGTAAATATCTAAAAATAAGTACTTTGCTTTCTTTTTYAGTAATAAAACTATGTTTATGGCATTGCATTTAACATTTTTATAAAACTTTAAATCCCTGCTAAAAAAATGCATTTACAGCAGGGGAGGGAAAGAGACACATTCTGGAATAGAGATCAATCAGATGTGATTACAGCTGGATTTTTCATCTGTTGCAGCATCTTCAGAAGTGGAGAACTGCAGCGATACAAGAAGTTTTCTACTTCCAGGTTTTTGGAGATGCAGGAGGCTAGTCTTTCACACCATTAGTCTGGCAAATTTTCATAATGTTTTATGCTAGCATCTCATAGCAATCTTTTGTCTCTTGTCTCACATGCGGCTTCTGTTGTTTTTGTTTGTTGTTTTTTCTTTTTGTTTATTTTGCTTTGTTCTTTTTTATTTCCTTGAAGTATCTGTATTTTCCTGGTACAAAGGAAAAGAGCATCCCTCAAGTCTGAAAATTAACGTTATACATTTCATAGAAAGGCATCTCCCTTTAAGAGAAATAATGAGATTTGATGACTTGTGTCTGGTAAAAGCCATGATGGATTTCTGTAGTGCTAGCTCCCACACTGCAAGCCTTGCAGATGCCTGACAATTTAATTGTGTATGTGTGAGATGTTAGTGTTGGAGTAAGACTTGCTTATGGACTTGCAGCGATCTCACAAACAGGTAATCATCTGAAATTGCTGTTTCAGGGAAGCTCAGTTAATGTTATTCAGTGTTTTCGCTTTATTACCGTATATGCAAGAGACTTTCATTTCTGTTCCATTTTCAAAATGAGCTATTGGAAGCTTTTAAAGTTCCCATTTGCAATGCTTAGTCTGTTTACACATGGTATATGTATTTTTTAACAGTTGGAATATTATTTAAAAGTGTTTATAGAAAGTTAGAACAGATTTTCTGTAGAAAAAACAGCTCCAGAAAAGTATAGTTTCCTTCTGCCCATTTTTCTATTAAGAGATGTCAGTAAAATTACTGAAGGTTTTAGATGTATTACATCTGTTCATGGAGAAAGAACAGCATAAAAGAAATAAAATTAATCTTCTAGTAGATTACATGCAATCGTGTATCTCTACTGAAATTGTCTTTATAGGAGGTACTTTTCCTAAGTTACTATAGTTTAAAAATAACTTTTTGTTGGATCATACCCTCACTGAGCAGTGGAATCATGATAACAGTCATCTCTGCTCTTCTGCCATGTGGACTTTGCCTGGTATTTGGGCTTTGGGAAGGAGGTTTGGGCTTCGGGGAGCTGCCGGAATGTGCTCTGCTGRTGTCTGAAAGGGAGGCAGGATACACATATCTCATATATGTCTTATTGCTGTCCAAGTGGAAAAGGTGGAAGCAGACAGTGCCTTGGAAAGGTCAGTGGCTGAGTACTGCTCYTACTTTGCGGTGAAGATGAGAATTCAGGGAAGGGAGGGAAAAGCAAAGAACAAAAACAAAAAAAAAATCCCCCACCATCCGGCCAGCCAACCAAAAAAGGTTATCTGTGTGTTTTTGAACTATATTGCCAGTGCTGTTCTTGGAATAGCATAGGTCCATCCACATGGGGTCATGTCTGGGTTCATGAGTAGTTATCCTCAGTATGGCAGTATTGCAGATTGTTAAAGGGGGATGCATTAGATGTGAGAAGTTAGGTATGGTACATTGCTCASTTGTTACATTAGAATAAGCCAAAAGCAACCATATCTCAAAGTACTAACACAAGATAGATCTTTRTATGGATTTATGTTCTGCAATACTTAGTAAAAAGCAAAGGCTAGAGGTGATTGTGGAGGAGAAAGGGTTTTTGCATTCAATACAGATACCTCAGGCTTTTAAAAAAAAAATTTTGACAGCATTTATCTTCCTTAGAAATGACTATATCTATCCTTGGTATCTATATAATGAGCTTGTTTTTCATCACTAACCGCCTTGTATTTTTAGAGTGCATGTGCTCTGGAAGGTTTTTTTTCTTTTTAATATAAGGAGAAGCAATTCTTTTCTGCTTGCTTTTTTGTTTGTTTGTTTTCTTTTTCTCAACCCTGTCTTTTTGTGAGATCTTACTCTCTTGCCATGCACAAAGCCATTAAGTTATGAAGTTGTTTTTCTTGTCCTGGAACTCTCCTGGTAAATTTAAAGCTTCTCTTAGTTTTGAAAAATCATCAGTGTTACAGTCCCTAATGACTGAGAACTAGCATTGGCTACAATCACAGGACATTTAGGTCAGGAAATGCAGACAAAAGGCTTCATTTTGTCAAACAGTGTTGCCAGAAAGTGTTTTTCAGGTTTAGGATTTATACTGTACATTAAGCTACTGCTTTGTTTTCCATGGACTGTTATTTTATCACTGCTACTCCAACCTCCCCTGACAATGCTGGACTGACTTGAACCTTCAGATTTTTTTCAGTGGGTGTTTCAAAGACCCAGGAACTCTGAGAGATTGTAATCCAAGTTTGCTCTTGATATTAGATTGCTTTTAAAATTTAACTTTCAGAAATCTGGGCTTTTTTGTGGCTTTTTTGATTTTTGTAACCCAAAGACAATACTTGAGAGTACTGCAGAATAACTTTATGGCAAAGCTTTCTTTAGGTTTATTTCTTCAGTCTTGCCAGAATCATTATCTGTATTGCAAGCTGTCACTTCCATGTCTAAATCAGGTAATCAATTCTTTAGATCAGATGTTCTTTTTTTCTTATGGTTAAGTAGTTCATGGTTTCACGGAACCCTGGAGAAGTAGCTGTAGAGCACCTTTTAGAGAACAGGCAAAATCCTCTCTGAAATTTTTGATTGTAATGTTAGATTTTCAGATTTGAACTTTTGCATTGTGAGCAGAAAGAAAAATGGCAGSAGTGATTTATGTGTATTTATTTCCTAGTAGCTGCAAGTCTCTTTATGGTTTGACCTAGGGTGTTTGATCTGGGTTGCTAGCCAGTATTTAAATAAAACACTAAGTGCTGAAATCACACTTCTGCAGTAAGCCAGCTGAGTAATGTTACATGTATCTAAAATGAAATTCACTACCCTTSTAGTGTCTTAGTAGAAGTGTTGTAGTTGGTTGCTTATTCTTGGGAAAGTATCATTTACTTAAGTTGAAATGCCTAACCCATGGTTCATAGCTTCCTGTTCCACAAGGCTGGGAGATTTTGTACTGCCTTAGTTCCACAAGTCTGAGCTGAAACTAGCTTTTGTAGAAATGCTTGGTTAAAAAAAAATGAAATTGTTGTGATCTTTATGTAATGTGCTCGAGTGTGTATTACCTGCCCTTTAAAAGACTATTGCAAACTTGAATAATTTATCCTAGAGATACTTAAGAGCTTGAGATGGCTGACAGAAGGAGCAGTTGTCAAAGTAGGGTGGAAAGAGGCCTCTTCTGGTACGGGGAAATCTGTGGCTTTGGTTGCTGCAACGTGTGCTCTGCTTGTTGTACTGAGTTGCCCATTTTCTAAAAGGACAGCCTGGGAAAGTATGGGCTAGTCCTGGYTGGTTCCTTGGAAGATCATGGAGCRTGTTTTTGAGTACATGAAGGAGGTGGTGATGGGTGGTAGCTGTTTGCCTGGATTTACACCTGGCTAACTGAGTTGCCCTCTGTGATAAAATGCCTAGATTCATGAATGAGGGAAGAGAAGCAAGTGTTGCTTACCTGGGCCCTTACAAGGCTTTTGACGCTTTTGTTTTCAAGCTGGATTGTGATGGTGTAGATGGCAGGACATCTAGATGGATAAGACATTGCCTGGATGGAAGGTCTCAGATGGTAGTCATTAAGGGTCCTAACAGCCTGTAGAAGCCACAGAGTACTGCAGAAGTTGGTCCTGTTTCACATCGTCAGTGACCTGGAGGAGATGGCAGAAGGCGTTCCTATCAGGTTTGCAGAGAAATCAAGCTCAAACAGTCAATGCAGCCAAGGGCAGGGTGGCATCTGGACAGACCTAAACAGACTCAAGGAATGGGGTAAYGTGACCTGTATGACAGGAAACAAGGACAGATATGGAGTCCTGGTCCTGGGCAGAAAGAGTCCCCTGCAACACAACAGGCTGGGTCAGTGGAGGAGCCCCACAGAGCTGGGGATTCTGTTGGGCAGTGACCGAGGTGTGAGCCCATGCGGTGTCCAGGGGCCAATGAAGGCTTACATCAGTCCCAGCTGYATCTGCAGCAACACAGCCGGCTGATCAGAGAAGGGCCTGTAATCAGCTCTCATTAGATGCAATATCTAGTTTGGGGTTGCACAATACAGGAAAACCCTCTAGCAAGTTCAGAGGAGAGCCACAAAGCTGCCAGGACCTGGAACATATGCTTTATGTAGAAGGGCTGCTAGGCAGCAGCTTGTCCAGGCTGAGGAAGGGGCAGTTGTGGTGAGGGCTCACAGCAGACCCTGGTGCCCACGGGGAATGTATGGAGAAGACAGAGCCGGGCTTCTCACAGCAGTGTGTGGTGGGAAGATGAGTCATCTTCTCAATAAATTTGACCCTTCCTGAAAGTTCTACATGAAGACTCATATCCCTTGTAAAACTTCTTTTGAATAACTGTGTGGGATTAAGGCCATGCTGTTCAATTTAAACTTCTGCAGAGCYGTGATTTGTTTTTCATCTTTTAATTTAAGGAACGAGATGGCGTGTTATGTTTGTGCTAGCAAAAATAAAATCTTAAGATCTGTTACATGGTACATCTGGTGTCTTTTCTCTCTGTTTTCTCTTTCACTTTATAGTTGTTGCTTATTGTGAATAAAGGAAACCAAACAACATTAAACATGTGCTCAAATTTTTCAGTGTTGAGTGTGGTTTTTGTTTTGTTTTTCTCTGCAATTTTCACTGTATAGTCTTATGGCTGTGTGGACTAGCAGTAAGAATTCAAGAACAAAGACTTACTTCCATTAACATTCTTTTATGTTTGGTTATGGAATATAAATGGGGAAAAATTGTAGCACTGTAGAGAGATTCTCACTGAACATTTTCCTTCTGAAGATGCTGGAATTGGAAGCATCCAATTTCCAGATTTTAATAGAAAACCACAATTTTTAAGTGTATGTGTACATAGTTCCGAGTTCGTAATTTAAAATGCAGTCTGGATTTGGCATGAGATCTCAGATGGAAACCTCCTGCTAAGATGATGAGATTTATAGATTTTAAGAATCAGTGATCATGCAAAGAGTTTAACAACTCTACTGATATGAGTGTTAAGGGAAGAAATTAAAATGAAGTGAATTGATGATTCATTTGGTTACACTCTGGGGGAAGACCAGACATTTTCTAATAATTAATTATCTAATTTAAAACCTCCTTGTTTCTTGGCTGAGGTAAGAAATTAGATATTTTGTATAATAAWGCTGCTGATCTTTAAAACTAATGGAGAATGCTATTATATTTTTCATGAAAACTATAGGCGTTTCAATTCACTAGGCTCTGACTAAAGAAATTAGGTTCTAGGAAATTAGCCTGTGAAATGAATATATGCTGAACTGATTTATTAATAAAACTGTGTAAACAGAGCTGATCGGTATATGTCAATCTATATAAGAAAAGTGATTAAAATATGCATTAATTAATCAGCCTTGATTATTGACCATTGATCATGAGCTGTATTTCTCTTGGTTCCGTATGAAATGTTTCTTCTGCTTAAAAAATGAATAAATGTAGGTTGAATAAGCTGAACATTTCTGGGAAGTTTTCACAGCGTTTGCTTTGATTGCCTTCATTAGAAATTGAGAATGTTAGTAGAATTTAGAATTAAAAGAGCGTAATTCTGCAATGCWGTAAATTCTGCGAAATGTGGTGATATAAGATGTAAACATTAACTCTTTCAGTGTTAATTTTTTTTTTTACCAGTATTTTCGCCTATATCACCTTCCAACAATTTTATATCCACACAAGAGTACAAAATTAAGGGGAAACTACAGCTGAGCTTTTAGTTTTGGTCAAGAACCAATGCTACTAGTACTGCATTAGTTGCATAATGCAGAAATGTTAGTGTATCTGACAAACTGTTACTAGTGTCTTTAGCTATAATTAGAACATGACAGGGCTTTTTTTCCCAAATCATTGGTCCTCCCRCTTATCTCACTCCCACCCTAGTTGCATAGTTATCCTATTGCTGCTTCTATGTCTTCAAATATGTGTCATGAATTTACTTTGCAAATRCTGAAGTTCACAATGGGAGAAAACTATTTTTCTCCATTTGTGAGAAAATATGGTTAATCAGAGCAGAACCAGTGCCTTGGCACAAAGTTGCATTGCAAGTCTTTGAAGATCATAGTTAGATTAAATRTGTCTTGTTGGTTTTTAGTACTACTTCTCTCAGCATATGGGGACATAGCAACTGGAACTATTGTACTTTATATAGTTAACTGTATATATAAGAATCCCAAAATCTTGCAAGTGAGARTAGGAGAAAATGCTGTTTGAACAAAGACCAGCACAGATTAATGAATTACGGAGCAATAATGGTCAAAGTGGCAATAAAATTAGTGATCCTATGAGGTAACTGAAGGTTAGTGCTCTGGTGTGACAAGGAGAGTTTTAAGGAAGGAGAAAATGAAAGGCAGCTTTCTTGAGCTTTTCAAAAATATCTTTCCAAGGGTAAAGGACAATATAGAGGAGAACGAAAGACAAAGTGCATTATTTTTGAGTTTTCAAACATTCGGCAGGTTCATGTGGACTCCTATATGAGAGAGATCCTCATATAGAAGTTGCAGAGTACAAGGCAGTGCCTTATGTTTGGTGTGATTGGGAAAAAGGTGAGAAAGTAGAGGTAGGAAAGAAGGAATCATCTAGTTAAYGAAAAAGGCTTCCATGACACTTTGTAGTAGCTTTTAGGAAGCCCTAAGCTATTGCATGAGTGATAGAAGACAAAGTAATACAAGCTTAAGCAGATAAGAACTTGTGCTGAATGGCTGTGCTRATGGAACATAGGAAAACTAAGGAAAAAATGGCAAAAAATCAACCAGGCAAAGCTACCAATTTACCTCTCAAAACTTAAGTGTCAAGCAAAACAGGTCTGTACCATAACAATGTACTTTCTACTGTAAAAGCTTTTATAACTTAGCATCTTTCACTGGGAGTAACAAGGTTTCTGAGGCTTTAAGGAAGAGGTTTACTAGTGCTTCTTGGTGAAGCTGAAGATTAAGGCTCAAATTCTCATTYAGATGTGTCCTTATGCAAATGTGTCTGTCCAGAAATTCCAGTGTGCATTGGGAAAGGGCTCTTCTGACTGGAAGAAAAATCTGTGTTTGAGCTGAGATAGACTGAAATGGAAGCTTGAACAGGAAAAGGTAAACCTGTAACAGAAGTTTTGGAGAAGCCAGACTCATGTAAGTTTTAATCTCTAGTGCATAGTTTTCTCTTACAGAAAAGAGTTACAGGAGAGAAATACTATTCTGCTCTCTAGAATGAGATGTGAGAAACTTCTGGGATGCTTTTACCYTCTAACCTGCCAGAGGGTAAAGAAAGAGGCTATTTGCAGAACATATGTGTTACCAATGGAAAATAGTTATGCTTTTTTTCTGTAGCTCAATTTTGAAATATTTTAGATGTTTTATGCTTAGTTAACATTAAGAAGGCTCTTCTCTATCAACACTTAAATAATGGAGCATTTAGAAAGAGATTTCTGTGGGAATCTCCTGCACAAACGGAACTGCATGTTCAAAGGAGTTTACATCACTCTTTTTAATTAACAGAGGTGAGCCTAAACTTTATCACTTATTATTTTTTTGAAAGAAGTCTGGTAATAATCTATAGCTGAAGGTAAAATTAGATTAAAAAGTATGGATTTTTTTTTAATCTGTCTTTCTGGGGAAAGGTGATGAGGAAACCTGACCTGACCTCCCTCTCCACTTTCATAATGTCAAATCATATATATATATATTTATATTTAAAATGGATATTTGCTGCCAGCCTAGAACTAGAATGCAGAGAAATCTTAAGCTGCCAGCTTCCACTCCACATCCACTGCCAAAAAAATGGCAGAACATTCCTGTTCATTCTTATTGGAATAGTGATAGCAGAAAATTGGAGGAAACAAGCCATAAAGGAAAAATAACTTAAGCTTATTTACACTTTTCCTCCACAGCCTTCTGTCAGCAGTTGCTGTTTTCAGTAAGGTGCCTGGTTTGCTTCTGGTTGAATGCCAGGGACCTGTTCTTGAGCATCCTTGGAGCAGCTCTGATTTGTAGCAGCTGGGATGGCCCCCAAGCTTTTGATAGACAAGTGAATATTAAAACATCTGTTGCTTCTTTCTGTTGTTTTATTTTACTGGTATCAACTGTGCGAAGTTTTGATTCTTCAATGAAAGCAGCTAGTGCCTGAAAGGAAGCAGTACTTGGTAGTGCTTCCCATCACCTTTTATACTGTGCTGTTTCTGAGCATCTGTCTAGCTCACTGGAGAAAAATAAGCAAGTATTATGTTCAAACGATCCTGCATAGCCATAAGATGCAGAAACTGAAAGTAAGTTGAATAGCTTTAGGATATGAAGCAACACTATAGTCAAGCCAGGATATTCTTGAGTATGATGTTGCAACTGAACTTGCTGCAACTCAGGTTCCAGGATTTATGAGCCTGTCCTGCTCAGAATTTGGTGAAGGTCAATTTTAACTTTGCAAGGGACATAAAAAAAACTGTGGCTTGTCATAGACTTTCTGATTTTTTTTTTTGTGACAAAATCTCTCTTATTTTAATAGTAAATATTTTCTTAAAGAAAAATGTTTTTGTTCTTAACTAATTAATTCTGATGAGGCTGGTTTATGTTATGGGTAAGATGTTATGTCCTTGTTGAGCGTGCTCATTTTTTTTGAGTAATAGGTATTCAGAATACAGATGATGGTCTATTGCAAATGCTACAGCTTAAATCACCCCAGTAAAACTGGTGATGTTTAAGCTTTGGCCACTGCAGTAACCTTTTGCAATCAAACAGTAATACAGATTAGTGCTATAGAGCCGGTACACGTGGACATAAGATGAATGAGTGTGTAAGCAGTATCCTTCTTGAGCTGAACTGAATATCTCTCTCTCCTATTAAGCTCTATTGGAGTCAGGAATATATTTATAAAATTTCATTAAAATAGAGTTAAACCATATATTAAAAAGAAAAAAGAAGAAACATGATCCTCCCACCTCCCTGCCCTGTCATCAAAGTTAGTGAACTTGGGACAGGTCATCAAATAGCCGGACACACTGGATAATAGTGCTTACTTATGCGTTAAGTACCTGACGGGGTGTTTCTTTCAAGCTCTTTCTAAGACTTACAAGTTCCAGACACTGGTGCTTCAAAACCGGAGGTTTTCAATATACTTCATTAATTTTCRGCTATGCTACAGTTATTTTTAAGCCATTTTCCATTTCTTTCATTAACTTTGCAATTACTGAGTTTTTAAAAGAAAATAAATCAAACTGATTGCAGGTTTCTGCTAGACAGAAATAGTCATTTTCTGCACTAGAAATGCATGCCTTTTTAATTTAAAAAATAATCAAGGTATATACCATGAATAAGTTTAAAAACTGTAATTAAAACCACTSACTAATGTAATAGTATGACATCTTGAAGCAAATGTATCTTCAGAAGAAAATATATATATATTTTTGCAAAAGATCAAGCCTTTACTCTTTCATGAATGGCGGAGAWAATATATTAGATGAGCTGTAAGAATTAGATTATTTCATGAGTATAATGGGTAGCATCTGAAATATTATGGTCTGTTAGGTTTTCATGATCATCAGAGTCTTTTAAATACTGCTTTAGGTAATACAGAGCTACAAAAGTAATTAAAAAAATGAGGATATTTAATTCTGTAGGGAAATGCACACATTCCTTCTCAGGTTTGTTAACATCTAAGTCTTGAACACCCAATCATAGGTAAACGCCTATTTCAGAATTCCCTCTTAAGTTGTTTGGATGGAAGCTGGATTTTTGACTGTACTTGAGCAGGGACCTAGTTTGCCAGTCTTTGCTGTTTAGCAGTGATCTGGCAATTTGAAATGGCAATGATGTGGTCTGTTTCACTAACAGCGTCTGCAAGAGGATTCAGATGATTTGGCACCATTTCAGTTAGGGGGATATTCCAGCACTAAACCTGAAGAACAGCAGAGTCCTCAAAATGATAGATTAGGAAAAAGAAGTCAAAGAGAAAAGGGAACTTGATGGTATAGACAATAGGCATCTTAGGCATTTAAACAGTAAGTCAAATGCTTCATAATCAAATAGAGTTCTGAAAACATCCATGCTCGTGTGTGTGTTTTGGTTTTTGTCTTTTTGTCTTTATGTAGGATTTTTTTAACTGTATTAAAGATTTATTTGGTTGTAAAGCTAAATTAAAAACAACCTCCCCTTCTAAAGCAAAAGCAAAAAAGCAGAAACTACTCCAAATGAGTCTATATTCACGTTTGTATATGAGAGGTCTTGCAGTATTCTGTAGCACAAACTACCTTCTCTGTGTGCTAAATAAATAAGGTACCAGTAGATGGGGCTCAAGGTAATACAGCTTTTATAGATTTTTATGAAGGCTAATAATATTTTTGTTGATGACTGTGACCATTAGCTCTTAAAGTGGATGTGTAGTGCACTTCTAGTGCAGAAGTCAGCTCTAGTAAATTATTAATTAGAGTTTTGGAACACTCACATCTGAATTGTAGTTGATGAAAATGTAGTCCTTCCATGAGCAAGAGGTGAATTGTAACTTGTGCATTGTGGTGATTGTAACCATTGTAACCATTGTAACCATTGAGGTGATTGTAACTTTTTGCAACATCTGAATTCACCAAATATTTGAGGCAATGAAGACTTCATGACTAATAAAGTATCTAGACAGTTTGATACCCACCCAGAATGCTGAAAGCTCAGAAACTATTTACATAGTAGGTTTAGGAAGTATAGGGACAGTGTTTTGCTTCTTGATGGTTACTTGAGACTTAATTTTCAATAACATGTTTTCTTTATTACACAAGAAGGAAAAAAGCACACTACAGTGTGTTAGATTGAATTACAAGAGTGCACTTGAGTAGGAAGATAACTTTTATGGCAGCCCAGTGTACGCTGCTAGCACGGAGGGTAGAGGTTGGACCCCTCTTTTGCCCTCAACCTGTACTGCATTCATGTCACTGGAGTGCTGAGTGTGATGCTTAGCGTTGATGGGGCCGAAGACAATTGCCAGGCCCTGAGCAATGGGGAGAAGAAACCATGTTACAGAGGGTGGTGTCTTTGCCTAAAAGCATCCCAGGGCTCCTGCTTGCTTGGGGCTTTGCCTAAAGGTGCAGACTAGCTCTAAG
>PTEX01000129.1:2268792-2313724 GCA_003342815.1 Eudromia elegans | reverse complement strand
CAGGGACAGAGGTCAGGCTCACCGGCCTGTAGTTGCCCGGCTCCTCCTTCTTGCCCTTTTTAAAGACCGGGGTGACATTGGCTTTCCTCCAGTCCTCTGGCACCTCCCCCGTTCTCCAGGACCTTTCAAAGATGATGGAGAGCGGCTCGGCTATGACATCTGCCAGCTCGCGCAGCACTCTGGGGTGCATCCCATCGGGGCCCATGGATTTGTGGGTGTTGAATTTCCTCAGGTGCTCTCTAACCAAATCTTCCTCTACCCGGAGCAAGTCTTCCTCTCTCCAGTCCCTTCTTGTTTCCCTAGGGTCTGGGATACTAAAGGGCTGTCCTTGAGAGTTGTCAGCCCTATCTGGGCTCTGTAGTTCCAGCCTTAGCAGAGAAGACCGAGGCAAAGAAAGCATTTACTAACTCTGCCTTCTCCACATCCTCTGTCACCAACACACCCTCCCCATTCAGCAACGGACTGACATTTTCTCTAGTCTTCCCCTTGCTGTTGATGTATTTGTAGAATATTGTAGAATATTTGTAGAATATTGTAGAATATTTGTAACTTATAAAGATTTCACTGTCGTGGGAATAAAGCTTGTGAAAATAAAACATTTTCATATAAAAAAAAAAAAAAAAAAAGACTGATGTCCTAGGACTATCCAGTATCAGAAAATGATATTCAATGATAGTATTTGAATAGATACTCAGTGCTCATAAGGGAAACCCCAAGCAATGTTTATCTGGTGAAATACATACTTATTTAAGCATACCGAAAGGGAACATCACTTCATATAAACATTTACGTATAAACATTTCATATTAGAAACTCTCCTCTAATTTAGAGAAATGGCTCAGTGCTATCACTGTACTAGTGATATAAGAGATCTACAAGCTATAAGAATAGATTTGAACTTTAAAAAATAATAAAAAATCATTGAATGTGTAGAATGAGACTTTGAAAACTGATTGCTGTCAGCTCTGCTGTAGTGAGCCCTGCTAAACCCCAGTTTTCTGAACATGAGAAAACAGCCCAAGGACTGGTGCACCTCCTGGCCACAAGTACTTTCTGCTGACTTTTAGAAAGTCTTGTGAGTGCTTAGAATATTTATACTATCTGTACCTCACGAACACCACAAAAATACATCACTTTATCTTATTTTCACCAATTCATTAAAAAAATTCTTACTGCAGCACTTTACATTCCTTCAAAGATTTCTTGGATAAATCTCTGTGGTGATTCTGTAGGGATCAATATGACTAGCTTGCTGAATGCTTCCCATTCTGCTTTCTGGTCCACATTCTCCGGAACACTGCCCAATTAACAGACCTACCCTCACTTCTGTGCAGGCAAAGGGAGAGTCACATACAGGTAGCTCATATGTACACTTTCAGGTGAAGTTTGAGGGGTATTTTTTCAAGAGCCACTGCCAAGTCCAGTTAAATAAAGGAAACCAATTTTGGCAAGTTTTCTACAGATTGTATATTCTTGTTCCTACAGACCTACGGATCTTCTACACAGGTAAGTGTAACACTAACCAAATAGTTGTGCTCCATTTTTGGTAATAACTGAGGATAGGATGAAGGCTAAAAAAGGCCCATAAAAATACAAAAATAAGCTTTCTTTTGGTTCGTTGTTCACTGAATTTTTGAATCTTTAAAATTTCTAGGCAATTCTTGAAAAGACCATGCATTTCGACCAGTCAATGCTGAAGTAGAAATGAAACTAAAAAACAGATGGCGAAGCATTGCAGTAAAATGAAGGAGCAGGAGCATTTTCCTATCTCCCCTAATGTAATTTGAATTTCTTGGTACAGAGAGGAATAACATTACCTTTATGCAAAGCTGCCAGCCATTGGTTCCGACTCTCTTCACTAGTTGCATAGACATAGAGTAGGCCATCCTTGTACACAATCTAGAAGATATGGGGAAAGCCAGCAAGGTGAGAGCATACTGCCCCAAAGCCCGGTACTGTGTAAGAGGTGAAAGGACTAAGGGATGGGAGTCAAAGAAACAGAGTTTGCAGGTCTATGGACCATGAAACACATACAACTTGGCAAGATTTCCCTGAGACCACTTACTGTACTGCCACTTCCTATAAATTATACCTTATATGCACTAACTCAGCAAAGGGCTTTATCCTTTAAACCTACGGAAAAAAAAGTAGTGTATTTCTATATACCTGTCTCATATGCAAAAAAAGACCTTATAGCCCTCATATAAACTTTTTTCTTGAAATTTCTCTTGATTCAAGTTCTAACCTTTTGATTTTACAGGACAAGACTATGTGCTCATCCAGAACAGGACACTGTCTCTGACATAGCCAATAACAAATGTTCATGCAGAGTATAAGTGCAGAGCATCTGTACAGTGATCAGGGAATCCTAATCGAGAGTTTAAGCCCACGATTTTTTTTTTCCTATGAATTAGTTCAGTTGCCTTTTACATGAAATAATTAGTATCTTCACCATCCTGCACAAAGTAGTCCTAGAGCTTAGCTACACATTATGAACAACAAGCTCCTTTTGTTCAGTTTGAACCAATCTTCTACAAGCTCCTTTTAATGCTCAGTCTAATAATTACTAACATCTGCTTTGCTTTTCTAATCCCTGCTTAGCACTGGGTTGACTTTTTCAATGAACTCTCTGATTTAATCCAGTTTCTCATCCTGAGTGGTAACAGTAAATTCAGAAACTATTTTACATACACACACTTATCTGTGTGCATTTTATATATATATATATACTTATATAAATGTAATATATATAATGTATGTATGTTTGTGTCTATATTAATTCAAAGTAGGACTGTCTTCATGGGCACTGCTTTTCAGTCATCTGCACTGAATTTCGAATGCCATTTTATTGCTTATATTGGTTTCTCTGAAACAGATAGAGCTCTGTGTTTCTTTTTAGGTCGTGTTTCCAACCTATTAGTCATTCTCAAGGCTCTCCTCTGACCTCTTTTCAGTTTATAACATCTTTCTTGAATTACAGTGACCAGAGCTAGACAAAATATCCTCCTGATGCTCACAGTAGTGTCAAAACAAAGGCAACGTAGCCTTCCTGATTTTGCTCAATACGTGCCTGCTTCTATGTCCAAGGATACCATTAGCTCTTTTGGCTTCAGCATCCCACTGGGAGTTCATGTTCCGCTATCATGATCCTGAAGTCCAGTTTAGAGACACTGTTTCCCAGTATATACTCGTCTACCCTGTAACTATAGTACACTTTTTTCTTCCCAGTTAAGCAAATTACATGCTCCCGAGAAGAACATGCTAATTCAATATAAACATGCCATTTAATGCCACAAAACTAGAGAGGGAGAAGGCCGACAGGAATGACACCTAGGATTAGGTAGGCGGTGGAATATTAAGCCTCTTTTGAGACTCTTCTTGGGGATGGCAGTTAATGCAGGGTCGTGAATTAAGGCACTCTTCAGGAACCCTCAGCATTAGCGGTATCAACATCCAGGATATTAATGGTCCATGTAATCTGTAGAGACCTTACAACGACCGGATTATTTGACAAGAAATCTGCAGATAATGGATTTCATGGCTAACCTGAAATGGATACCGTCTCGCAGGAGGTGCCGATTCCTCAAGATTCACTGTTTCAACACATCGGATTTTTTTAATATCAATTGATCCCTTTTTGTTCCCTCTTTTCTAAGGCAGAAAGAAAAAAAACCACAGAAGAGATTGAGCAGCATTTTAAACATAATCTAAAGTATTTCAATATTTTGTTATTCTGTGCAGTTTGATGTTTCAACTTAAGTAAACTGGCGTTTCAGACTTGCTAAAATTAATGAAAAACATATTACAAAACCTCCTTGGTGCCTCACTTGCATCCAGTGTATGGATCAAGTACCTTTTCAAGTTAGTCACAAGAATCACAGGACAGAGTTCTGCATCTGAGAAAAGATCTGCTGCTACTGCAGAAGGGGTCTAGTAGCAAAAGGAGAAAGGGGAATTAAGAGAAAAGCACCTTAGTGCAAAATAAGAGCCCTTTTGATGTATTCATAATTTTGTTAAGGTAATTGAGCTTATTCTCACTGGAACTCCACATAATTTCTTAAAGGAATTCATAGGAGGAGTCCAATGTATTAACAGGAGCAAAAATTATATAGCAAATTGCCTGGAACATATATTTGCATGGCCATAGATATTTTGGATGAAATTCTACCCTTCTGATATATGCAGCCATTTTTCAGGAAACCACAGTAGTTTAACCATCTGCTTTGTGCAGTCAAGGGATAAAATATTAAAAATATGAACTAGTTATGCCTTTTTAAATAACTGCTTAAGACATTTTCACCAGTTTGAGGGAGGCATGAACAGGGAAGACATCCCTATTTGAGACAGCACTTAACCATACGTCTAATGTTAATTACCTGCTTAAGCTCTGTTGTGTATAGTAGGACACAAACAGATGCTCAATAGTAAGTATAATGATAAGGGCTGTGCTGCATACAAACACTCTTAAGCCTGAGGCTGATTGATTTTCTGAATGGAAAAATCACAACACAATCACCAATTGTGTTGGTATCCTATAATTTTTTAATTCTACTTGAAAAAATACACCTATTGTTCTAATACACAGTATCTAATCAAGTCCCACAGAAGAAAATGAAAATAACATGATTTTGAAAAGTCTTGTAACAATGTACTTAAGAAAATGACTTCTTACCTCTTTGTCATATTCATAATAAGAAAGGCTTGCTGTTGTCAGAACAAACAAACGTTCTTTGTAATTGGTTGGTGAAATTTTTTTCTTCTGTTGAGACTTCTTTAAAAGAAGCTCTTGTAGAATTGCTTTCTTGTCCATTGTATTTCACTAAAAGAACGTCACAGTTACTTTATTGCTATTAATAAAAATAACAAAAGCAATTACAGCAACTGTAATACTATACAAATATTGAGCTGTTGAACTCTGTATGTACTATAATTTTTACAGTAATATATGTCATGAGGTATATGTTTAATATTATTTAAACAAAAAAGGTTTGTTAGCTTATTCACTCAGTAAAAACAGTAATAATATCAGAAAATTAAGTTAAAATATGCCATAGTTCTAAAGTATTTCTTCTTTTAATGTCATGCACTCTATGCATGTGCTTTTGCCGTGTGCTCTTTCTGGCAAAGAACACAGTCTACTTTAAGCATAAATGTATTACATCTGCAGCATAATATGGAAGTCATTATAACAGCAAAGACAACGAGAAGGAAAAGAAAGCCCTTCTATTTGCAGACCACAGAAGCATAACTAGTTCTGATGAGAGGGTTTTCTGAGCTGGAAATTTCCCTTTTCTTTCTTTCAACTGAACCAAATGCATATTTATGGAAGAGTGACATGTAAAAACATCAAAAAGTAAAAATGTTCTTGCACCAATACATGCACATATATATTTTTTTTCTTAGTCTTGATAATCATTCAGTAGCAAGTGCTAAGAAAGATTAGGCCCTCTATATTTATATAAGTTTAATACGGTTTCCTGTTATCTTACCCAAATATAAAGAAAGTATGTCCTTTGCCCTGTGTGCTCTGGACCTCCCAAGGAATGTGCTCTGTTAAGCTGCACACTTCGTTATGTCCCTTTTCACTACAGAGCAGAAAGAAAGTATTTGCATGACGCTCGTCGCACCCTTTTCATATTCCCACTGAATTTGATCTGTAGCCAGAAAGGAACACATATCTAGTGGGAACGTTCTGTGGAAAGGTAGGTGGATGTGAGTAGGCTTGACTTCATCACGGTTATGTGGGTAGAGGACGTCTGCAAGCACCTTCCAACAAGTCCCTTTTGGACAAGTCAGTGCATGTTAGTGCTGCTAGTCTGTCAGTTTATAGGTAATCTTCTCAAGACATTTAGCATCTGAAGGATATTTGAGCATAGGAGGAAGGAAATAGGAGGAGAAATTGGAGCTGAAATCTTGCAATTGAAATGGCTGTTCTGATGTAGGGGAAAGGAACATCCATCTCCCTTTGGGAGCATTTTCAGGCAAGCCTTTTCGGGATATGGCTTGTCTTGGTCCCGTGTAGCTTTGAGAAGGTGTCTTGGGAATTAAAATAACAGGTCTGATAGAAGACCTAAAAATGCTGCCATTCTCACAATGATGCAGTAAGCTTTGCAGTAAGCTTTTCAATCTGGTAAGCATCTGGTTCATGTTTTACACTGTACCTTATTACATCTATTTGTGTAAAACTTAAATATAAATTTTAAATAAATTGTAAACTCTTAAAGATAAACTCTTTAAGATAAAGATTATATATATATATGAAACTAAAAGTGGTATTTATAATAATAATAATAATAAAATTCTTGATAAGGGAAAAACACATTCTCTTCCTATAATAATTATCTGAAGATAGCATTCTGTCAAATTTTATAACTTAAAGGCTCTGCATAGTGAATGATGTATTGGATCATCTAGTGATGTAAAAGCATGGTTTCTACCTTGTTTTCTGTAGATCTGTATCAAGTACACGACCTACTTCTAAGGATTCAATAAAGGGAAAAAGGCATAGTCTAAGAAAAACATATTTAAAATTGAAAAAAAAAAAAAAAAGAGACTATAAAATGATTTCATTCCTTGGCTCTTCTAAGCTAGAAGACTGGTATTCACCCCTTAATGAAACAGCTGCTTATCCTGCAGCATAGATAAGCCACTTCATTACCAGAGTGCTTTGGCTCAATTTCAAAAAAATGTTTTCCAGATTTTGATTTCTCATTACAATTTGAGATAGAAGACAATTTCCAGATCTAAAAATATATCTTGACAGCTGAACTATTTCCTGTACAGCTTGATCATACAATGCTCTCCTATTCTTTGTCTTGGACTTGTGGAGGAGTAATTACAAAAGCTGAAGTTATGCCAAAAGAAATGTTCTTTCTTTCTTCTTTTTTTTTTCTTTTTTTTTTCCCCAACGAGATTATAGTTGCAATAAAATGCACTTGGTTGCAGGAGGGCTTTGACTCTCTGTAATTTTTATGTATAATACCAGCGTCAAGTGACTCACTTGGCAAACCTTAATAATTTTGGTATTTTGATGAAAATAAAATTTATATTTCTCCCAGGTACTGTTGGATTAATCCCCAGCTTCCCTGAAAACAGGAAAATGAAATTTTGCAGACAGTGTTATATACTGAAAATAGCTGTTTCATTTTCTGTTGTCACTGGTGCATGAGATCACTAGGTAACCCCCTTCCACCCACAGTCATTGCACTGAATGTGATGTTAGCATTTGACTGTTATCAGATACAAAAGGTAATATGGAGAACCACACAATCTAGGCATCCAGATGCTTCTCATCTGCATATATAGCTTCAGTTTATCCCATTAGGAAATACCTATTACTGTGTTCCTCAGTCCTGCCAGGCTGCTGATGCCTTATATAGAAGACAAAAACCAGCTTCCTTTCATTTAAAGCACAAGAACTAGTCCACGTGTCTGAAAGTCCGTGCCTGTAGACCAAAAGGATTGGCCTGCTGTGGTGAACCAATGCTTTTGGGGTTGACTGGAAATGCTTGACCTGGAAATATGAGTGCCAAAGGGAGTGAGACCTGTCTTAGCTTTAGCTTTCAAGGGCATTTTTGAGCTGTCAGCTGAGATCACAGCTGTGTGATCCACGACAGTCTTCACCTCTGAGGTGAAGCCATTATAGATCAATAGCTAGAAGTATCTTCTTTTTTTCTCATCAGTATTCGGTCCAGTATGATCTCCTGCATGCAGCGGCACTTGCAATATTCAAGCTCTGCCTTGGTCCCTGTTTTGCCTGGGGTGCAGTTCTTCCTGTCCCAGATGTGAGGGGCATGTGTGCACATGAGTGTACAAGTGTATGCAGGGAAGGGGAGGCTGTCTCTCCCATTAAAAAAGAAAAAAAAAGCCTCAGCATTTGGCGAGGAAGGCTGACAGAAACCAGCTTCCCAGAGAGCTCTTCTCATCCACTGGCCTCCCTCTTATCCAGGAATAGGGAGACACAGGGCACACCTCCCTGTATGCACATGGAAGCATCTGGCCTGAGAGACCTCCTCTGCGTGTGGTGTGATATATGACCATCCTGTCAGCAGGAGGTCTCTACTCTGGGCACTTAATGGTGTGGTTGCAATTGGGTGTTACATTATCTCAAGTCATGACTCCCCTGCTCCAGTAACCTCTCTCTAACTGCAGGGTAGTCAATCCTCCTCCAACAGGTACTGCCTTTTTCACCGCCCTGACTGCCCTCCTTCTTTGAGCAGAACCTTCTGTGCTGATTTAATGCCTACCTGCATGAACCTGCACAAATACACTCAGGCATGCTGAAGGGATGGTGCTTTGGTGCACAAAGTCATCGGAGATGACTAGAAATTTATGCCTACCTTGGGAACTGCAAGGTAAGCTGCCCTTCCTCTTTGTGGGGAAAAAGTTCAAATCCTTTGACTGTGAAATGCAATTTCTCTCTGAAAGTGAGAGGGAAAAAAAAAAAGTGCTTTGGAATTAGCTCTAGGCATTCATTCTGTATGATTTGAAGAGACGTGAAGGTTCTGGGGCACACTGATTAATTTTCCTAGTTTGAAACTTATTTGCTCTTCCTAACAGCTCTGCTTGTGCATAAGGAGAGTCACGTCTTCTTTGCTTTCTGTAACAGAATGGCTAGATGTAACAGGGTTATCTGTTCCCTCAGTAGGTTTTCAAAGTCCTAGAAACCACCTCCTCTTTCAGGAGGAAGTCTGTTTGGAGACAGATTATCATAACTGTGCTCAGCAGGAGCAGGCAGAAGGGACTGGGACATCTCTGGGCTGGAAATCTGCTTTCTAGCATTAGCTGAGTTTGCTGCTTCATTCTCTGGAAAAGTGGTTTGGGTGTGATGGTCACCGATTAGCATTTCCTATAGGTAGGTTTTAACACAGCATGCAGGCTATAGAGATTTCTGCCTGGTCACTGATACTGCTCCTTCCTTCTTGGTACCCTATATCTCTCCTCTCCTCTCCTCTCCTCTCCTCTCCTCTCCTCTCCTCTCCTCTCCTCTCCTCGTAACCTGCCTGAGCTCTAGTTTAAAACTGGCTTTCCTATTCGGCCTCCTGGCAGGGATTTTCAGCTCAGCCCCAGCCCTGCACGATCACATCTGGGTTCCAGCTGCACTGGAGCTGTGCCATGCTGGTCGCACTGGAGCGGGGCAGAGGGAGGGTGACTCTCCATGTCTATCAACATGAACTCACTTCAGCCACCTCTGTTCCTCTCATCCCTTACCTTTCCTTAAAATCTCGGAGGAAGGAAGCAACCTTGACCACAGACCTTCTGACCTATGTGAGCCCCATCTGCTGCTCCCTTGCTCTGTTGGCTCCTCAGCTTCAGCTGGAGCAGCAACACAGCAGCTGGCACCCAGTTTGGCTGCATCTTCCAGTCTTGCCTGCTGCCTCGCAGGAGCTAGGGGATATAGAAAAGATAACAGAGAACACAATTGTAGGGCTTACTAGGGTATGTTTCTTTGTAACTACATGAAATACATAATAAAACCTTCCATGATGCGAGTAGTGGGGAACTTGAGACTCACAGAAAGAACGAGCTGAACTACCTGTTTGCTACTTTCCCACTACTCACATAATGCAGATATTATCATTTATTTCATGTAGGAGCAGATGCCTGTGATTGTCCTGGCAGGAATACTAAGAAAACAGTGGAAGATGAATTTTATTCAAGTGACTTGGCTTTGGCAGCACAAATATCCACCCGACAAAAACTCAAATATATATCAATACCAAAAACATCAATCTGAAGCTAATCTCACGATTTGCTTTCTGTCCCCTCACTTGGTGAACCCTATATTTTTCAACTGCTACCTGATCAATCAGCTGAGTGAGCTGGCAATAAAAGCCTCACTCCAGACAGGGGATTTGTAGAAAATTAATAGTGCTGAAATCTTTTTATAAGAATGACAGGAGATATATATGTCACAGGATTATCAAGGAGGAAATGCATAAAAAAGGATTATCTGATATAATTTAGTTGGGTTCTTCACTAATTCCTATACTTTCTAAAATTACTCAGCTTAGAAGATATCTAAAACTTTAATTTGGGCATTGTTTCAAGTTTTCCCCCCAAATCAATTCAAAAGCAAGTGGAAGATGATTTATCTTCCTCCTAAAAATATGGGAAAAGTTATTAATGTTACTGTGTGAATCTGACAAGTAATTAAACTGAGTTTATTAACGTGTTCAGTTTTATGGGGAATTCTTGCCTCTGTTGGAAACAATAGCAAAGTATTCATTAGCCTTAATGGAAACAGGATTTTCCTCTTAGTTTTTGTTTGTTTGTTTTTCTTTTTTAATGCGATACACTCATGTGATAAAAAAAAAGGACACACAGATATGTGCAGAGAGCAATCTGTGTTAACCAATATTATAATAAAATATTGTCTAATTACTTCAGAAGATAAAAACTTAGAAACTTGCCAATAAATTAGTTAGCATATACAGTACTCAATCCTGTAAAACACATTTAAGATCTAAGATTTTAATGTAGCTTTGTGAACTTGCCTTGTTTTTTCTACTTTGGGAGCTGATTTTCTTCTCTTTTAAACTCTGCTGTCTTTTGTCTGGAAGGAGAAAACTATTTTTCTTGCCATCCCATAAACCCTTGTCATTATGTTAACATTAACAGGCCATAACACTAAATATATGTTCACACAGCAATAATCTGCAATATTTGCTCTATGGCTAAAGATTACTTTAAGCTTAAAGATAGCATAATTTCATCCAGACATATGCTGTATATAGGTGGATTTGCCAAATTACTACGATATATATTATGATTTCCAACATGACACTGTCAGTAACTGGTAATGCCAACGTTCAAGTGCCTGACTGACTGAGGTGTGGGTTGTGACGTAAGGGAAACGTGATCTTGGAGACCTATGAAAAGCATTTCAGAACAAAATTTTATAAAGAAAGGAAAATTGCACAAGGTGAAAGCTGACATCTACAAGTGAAACCAGGGTGAAATTATCATATTTAGATCCAATAGAGCAGATTTATCCTCTGCAGATGCCAACAGCTCTGACTAAGTGCTGAGCATGGTGTCTCTATCAGGCAAGTCCCCAGCATACATGACTCACCACCTTGGAGCACAGAAAGTCCCAAACAATTTACACCGGTGCAGGGTTTGATGCTTCAGTTCCCTGTGGCATCGTGCAGTACAGCAGGGTGAAAATAGTGCACACACTAGTCACGATGCAGTCTAACTTATGTAGCTACAAAATATTCCAAATTTCAGGGTCACACCTAAGTACTTTAGTCAACAGATCCGTACAGCCCATAGTTATACTGAGCTAAAATAATTTTTTTTCATGGTCTTTACCTTCAGCAAGACCGAACCATAAAACACCCCTCTGCTTTGCGTAGAGGAAGCAAGGGCTCTCCGTGGTGTGCCTGGTTCTTACTCAGGCCTTTTCGCTACAGGTTGTATTTCACACGGGAATGTCCCACCAGGACTGGTGGGAACTTCTGCTCGTGAAAAGGGCTTCAGTGGCAAATAATCAGCAAAGCCCATGTTCTGCTAGAGGCATAACAGACTTTAAACCACTTCTCCTTTAGATTTTGAATTGGATTATTTACCGCCATTTAGACAATCAATCTATGTGATAGAAGAGACACATGTTTACTTTGTTTTCTTTTTCTATAATGCCTCTCTAAATGAGGTTGTTCATTATAAAGTTCACTGAGGCTCTAATGTAGCTCCTTAACGTGATTACATTTCACTGAAATTACATCCTGAGACTTTGCCTTAGAAACAACCTTCCCTTCCACTAGCTGTTTAGACTACATAAGAATACTTATCGATCCGAGTTACCCTTCTGTTCCTGTAGCCAATCTTCTGTCTTTAGACTGCATAGAAACAGTAATCAAAACAGAAGAGGAATCTCAACAATTTTTTTTTCTAAAGTAAGTTTACATTTTGATCTCCCCGAGAAAAAAAAAAGATTCATAAAAGAATGTTTGCAATGCTGACTACAGTCATAGTTTGAAATATTGATGTACATTTCTTTGTCAAAGATGTCAAAGATGTATTATGGAATAGATAAACACGGTGCATTCTTCTGGGTCTTTTGAGAGATACTGTTGTAGCCTGCTGTGAAATTAATTTTATAAATTTGCTTCCTAGTAAAAGGCAGGATACCTAAGACATCAGGGGTTCTAATTAAAAACCCATTTAAAAACTCATAGACATAATAAAGTATCCAAGCAATTGCAGAAATATGGCTTGCATAATTGTGAAGCAACTGAGTGATGCTTGTAGAGGTCCACACTAGTTTCTGCTCTAAAATGTGATAGAATATTTGGAAAGTTTAGAAAGGGACATGAATAGGAAGATCCTGAGAAGACAAAAACTATTCACTCCATCTCATCATTTCAGCCAGAAAAAATTATGACTTAAAGGGGAGAGAAACGGGAATGTCTTACTGAGAATGGAGGAGTAAAAAACTCACCCACACCCTTTCTTTTTGAAACAATAGCTCAACAGCGATGACTGTTTGGCAAGTTAACCCCTGCAGGCAGCAGGAAGCAGCGAGGTTACGCAACGCTTCAGCTGTGTCCCGTTTTAATTAGAATAGATCCACAGGCGCAGCTTGGGTATAAAGTCCACTACAGGCCGTATTTTCAACCTTATCTGTAGTTCCTTTGCCCTACTATGCTCAATACCTTATTCACACTGCTCTCCCTCTGCCTTTTTTTTTTTTTTTTCCTTGGGGAAAGAGACATATTTTATGGCCTTGGCTTCCCTTAGAGAAGCAAATGGAAGAGGTTTAGTGGCCCCAGAGCATGGCTGTGAAAGGAGGCTGCAAACTGGAATGGCTGTGAAAGAGAGTCCGATTTGGAAAGGAAACTTATGATGAGGAGCTGGTTCCTTCTCGGTAGGACCCGAGCAACTGCAGCCGCTCTGCAGCGTTCTGCAGCTCGGAGGGAATTGCTAGCAAGAGGTGGGAAGCACAGAGGGGTCCGTACAGGCTCCTCCTGGGCTTTACGTGGACCTGGAAAGCCCAGAATATGGGGCTTGCTGTTTGCTGAGCTTCTATTTCCTTTGTGTCTGTCGTTTTCTGTTCTTTTCAAAGTCAACTTTACATAGAGAAAGAAGCTACCTTAAAGCCATATTGCCCCCTGCATTTATGTTCTAGTATTGCTTTGAGCACAGAGATGGAATAAAGAAGGATCTGGCTCTTTTTTTTTGTCTCCGTAACTTCCTTGCTCTTTTATATATATCTCAGATCAGTGTGAGCTGTTCAGCTAGGACCTCTTTTATGGAGGCATTTACCTAGGAACACCTTCTAAGACCTGGTAATTTCTCATTAACAGCACCTGGCTGCTTTCCAAATCATTTTTGCAGCTTTTCTTTGCTATGGGTGAACCCTGAGATTTTTTTGTGGTGGTTTGTAAAGTTCTTCTGAAAGTACATCCATATGGCAGCTATTCCATTATCCTTTATCTCTAGTATAGTCTTAAAATTAATTTTAAAGAGTGTGGAGCCTTCACAAATTTACTTCATTGTGATTTTTTTTCACTTTCTCAGAAAAGAACAGTCGATAAATTCACTGCAACAGACCGGTGCAATGCCATGTTTATGGAGCACTTTCTCAGGGCAGAACATTATGTTACGGCTTTAGCCGCGAAGTGCAATCTAAAAATAGTTGTGCTTCGCTCTAAAGCTGCTTGTGGATTGATTATTTTTCTCCTTCAGAGGTGATTTACGCAATTAAAGAGGAGAATGAGTTCAAGAAAGGGAAATGTGACTAGATCAGGTGGAGTTGTCTTTACTCTGTGAGCTTCCAGGGTTCTTGTAAGAGTTAGTTTTAGCTTTGGAATAAATCACTTATCACTTGCATATTTCGATAAGACTTTACTTTTGGCAACAACAAATGCTGAAATTCTGACGAGGAGTGGAAATGAAAAACAGACTGAGTGTCAGGTAGTCTTTTCTCTCCGAAGAGGAGCTGCAAGTGTTTGATGCAGCGCTCATTTTCCTTGGCACTGCAGATGAAGCGCGTCTCACTCCAGCGCTACCGTTTGCGGCCAAGGAACAGTCATCTCAGGAAGCACCTTTAGCTGCTGAAGCTGCTTCCCACACTGCGCCAGGCGCGAACCCGCGGGAGGCAGCAGGAGCGGGGCCGGCTGCTGCTGGAGCTGCCAGGGCCGGGCAGCGGATGCGGCTCCCGCTCCGTGTCCCTCACCAAGAGGGTTTCTAAAGATGCTTTGGGCTTCTTGCAGCATCCCTCACCTCTGATGTGTTCTTCCCACCAAGTGAGCAGCTGACAAGCTTTGCAGGAGCTTTCTTGGCCACCCTTGCTTCTTCCCGGTGTGCCGGTCAAGGAGGGTGGCAGCGGCTCAGCTGGCTTGGCACCAAGGCGCTGGCGCCATGTGAGGATGCAGCTACCTGCAATAGAAAGCGGCGGGGGCATGAAGCACGTTTTGGAAAACGGGATTCTTAAATGATAAATTTCAAAATGGAGCAATAACACAACCTGCACGGGGCATCCTGTGAAGTACTTTTAATACTGAACAGATGTAAGAATTAAAAAATAAAACGTGGCCCATGATTTAAGTTTCTTTTTAATGCTCTCCCACCATTTAAGATTTCAGTGTTAAGTTCTCCCAAAGGCAGCTCTAACTCAGCTGCTGAAGCTGAATTGTAGTTTCTGGCAGCTGGCTAGAAAGGATTTGGGATGGCTGACATGTTTGAAAACGAGCAAAGCTCACGTCAGCTGGGAGTTTCTGTGAAAGTGAACAGCTAGGAGGTAACAGAAAGTGCTTTCATGTAAAATGCCATCATCTCAAAGCTGAACTGGGCAGCACAGTGTTACCCGTGTACCCCTTCCGTCTGCCTGTAGGCTCAGGCACGTGATACCCTTTCACGGGAAAAGATTCTGTGTTTTGGGGGAACTTTTTCACAGCTGATGCAAGTGCAAGCGTGATTATTTTATATATATGGATTGTGAAATAATTCTGCAATAATTCTTGGTGATGGATAAGAAGGTGGTAGTAAACCATGGCATATGCACAGACGCATGCTTTTAACCCCAGCCACGACTGGTGTTTGTGAAAGATACAACAGCTATGTTTAAATAGGGGACTGGGAATCACTACCACCCTTGTGGGTCAGGAAGTACATTATGGCCTTCTCCTGAGGAGAGGAAATGCCTAGGGTGCTCTCACCCTTCTCCAATTCTGCAGAAAATGGGGCAGATAAAGTACATTTAGCCCCCCGGTTTGAACAGCCCAAGAGTTAGATGCATAGAGCGAGTAAAACCGAGTCATTCTCCTTGGTGCCTGTAACTCCCACCATTGCATTTAACTGCTGAATTGTACGCAGGGATTTAAAAATTCTATGTGTCTGATTTATTATCCTGGCTGGAAGTCAAAGGAGGATGAGCAGCGGCAAAAATGCCCTTTAGTCCTGGCATGGCATACAATGACGCTTTCAACACTCACGCTGCAAACCTAGTTTTCCCCTCTGAAGAATACCAGAGGTATTGGAGCAAGATGTTCCCAAATTAGTTGTAGTATTATGTAAAGAACAGAAGAATTTTAGCGGAGAACAAAATCTGCAGCTGTTTCAGTTGTCTCTTGAATGGGAGGTTATCTTGAGGGAAAGTGGCAGTGAGAATTACTAGCTCAGTCGCAGTGCTTAGGACTTGTTTTGTGCAAGAGTTATATAAGACTTTGACTTTTTTTTTTCTTTGCAGATGGATGAGATTATTCAGGAAAGTACTGATAGAACTGGAAATTGTGATGGATCCCAAAACCGAAACCGCTTCAGAAATTGGAAGTTTTCTGATTTCCTTTGCTTCTTATATAGTAAAGAGGAAGAAAGTATTTTTTAAAATAATGTCTTTTGTGTGTGATGGGAATTTTGAGCTTCTCTAGTTTAAGATAGGGCTTTATGCATTTAGGCTATGTGATTGGCAACATAAACTGCTTGTGCAAATCTCATACATGGACATGCTTTGGGGCACCTTCCTTGTTGAATTAAATGCCAATTTCTGCATGTAGAACATTGGGGTTTTTTTGAGAGAGAGAGACCAGTCAGCAAAAATGAGGATTTTCTCTCCTTTCTGTCCGTTTCCTATTCCAGGTATCACTTCTATTAACACTTGTGGATATTAGTGCAAGGGAATGTTACAAAGCCGCTCAAAGCATTTTTTTTTCTTCTTTTCATTCCTACAGGATTGTTTTTTAACTGATCTTGTGATCTGATTTATTTTCTAAACTGTTTCCTGGCAGACCTGTGCATTTCTCCAGGCGCTGAACTTTTGCTTGTTCTCTCCCTGCTCATGATACCACATTTTCTGTGAAATAAAGAATGACTAAACGAAAAGCACTCATATTTCCAAGGTGACTGGCCAAAAGCTGTGTAAAATCTGAGGATTTTTATCACTTTCTCTACTTCATCCTGACAGCGTTGTTTGCATTTCGTGAAGATCTTTCTAGTCAAGTCGTGTGTGGCAGAGCGGGCAGCCAGGTGCCTGCTGTCCTATGAGCCCTGTAGTCCCAGCAAATCGGGGCTGCTCAGGGAGAATTTGGCCCAATGGTGTCCCCTGTCTTCCTCTTCTTTGCTGCTCACCATCAAACGGAGAAGTTGAAAGCCAACTGTTGATGGTGGGCTTGTTTTTCCTACCCAATGAATGTCAGACAACCTAAAAAAGAGAATATCAGCACAAAGATACTATCAGTCGTGGTGGTTTACTGCTGGGGAAGGAGACTGTTGTAGCTTTTGAGATCACACTGTAGGTTTTAGCCTCTTTTCTCCCCCACCCTCCCAATAACAATGATGTAATACTTTAAATTAAGCAGTAATAATGTATGAAGCTGCGGTTATCATAAAATATTTATACCTCTGGAGTGTTATAAACACACAGTGGAGCCCTAATTAACCACAGGTAGTCTACAATTATCCCATGGTAATTACGCTAATTGGAATTGGCTTATATTGGGGAATAGAATAGAATTTGTTTTCTGTTTAGTACTGAAAAATAGAGTTGGCAATTAACTAAGAGCAGCAGCCTCTTTATCTGACTTAAAAAATTAAATTACCCTTTTAGAGCCTGTCATTGTTCTCACAATCTGAACAGTTTTTCAAACAAAAACAATAATCTCAGATGCATTTCCAAAGCAGGCTTACATTCGTAGCCTTGTTTCTGGATTAGCCTTAACGAAGAACTGGTTGATTAATAACTTCAGCGTGCAAAGGGCCATAAAGCAAACAGAAGAGCCACCCAAAGCCCTCAGAGATACATAAATCATTTGCTTGGGGAAGCTATGCGAGGCCCTGCGGGAGCAGAAAGGGAGAGGGCACACATTTTCTTTTGGTGTGGGGATTACTGAACGCTGGAGATGGAGAGGTGTGGTGGGGACGGAGAGGTGTGGTGTCTTCTCAAAGCCCCAGAGGGAGCATCTCTAACTACACCTCTCCTGCTCCAGCCTTCAGGAAGTCTTTCAAGTGTATAAAAAGCAGATGTTGGGCTATTAGCAAGAGCATGATGATACCGTGATGGAGCTGGAGTGGGCTAGTGGGACCCATCCCATAGCTGAGGGCGCTGGGCAGTGGCTTGGATGCTCGTCCCAGACCTTGCTGGTGAGATGGTGTAACAGCCATGGGCAAGAGACAGCGGTTAGGTCTGTGTTAAAGCACAGAGCGTGACCAGCATATGGGAGGGTGAAAATCCTGGCTGCCCACCCTAGTGTTGCCAAACGCAGCAGGCAGTCAGGCGTAGTTACGTCCAGCTAATAAAGCTCGAGACTCTGTCCCGAAATGGGGCTGGCCTGGGAGTGCACTTGAGGAATAGCTGTGTGCCCTCCAACGTTTTCCTAAGGCAAAGAATATATCGGATTTCTGGAGAAGATCGATCCCTGATGGCCAAGGCTGTGGTCAAAAATGTTATTCGGCTGTTAGCCGAGCTGAATAAAGGTGTTGCTGTCCCTCCGTGCCCCAAGGCCATCCCTGCCGGGCCGCCCCTTCCCTACCACTGAATCTTGGTCCCTTAGACCTACCAGCACAAATAACCCACCATCGCTACAAGCGGCCCAGGTAGAAAAGACCCTTACCAGGGAATTTAAAGGAGATCACTTTGACCAAAGTGGGTTAGGGAGTGATGATACGCACTGCTGTGCCAGCAGACCTGAGAAGGTGGTAGTTTTAAGTTGGGGGCAGAACTGAGCTGCTAAGAGAGGGTAGTGTGCTGAGAGCATGGGGGAAGCAAAAATCACTTTACCTGGGACTGATATTGGTACTGGTAGAACAGGACTGACAATTGCAGCTTGAATATTGAGGGCAGCATGTTGCTGCTGTGAGGAATCTTTTTTTTAATCTCTCTTTTTAATTTTGTTTTTTCTATCTGTTCATAAAAGGCATGAAAAAAATTAAAAAGGAAACACAGGGTGTTTAAACATCCTTTCATGAAAATGTTTATGCTAAGTCATAAATTAATGATTTGTTTTCTCCATCTGCTTTGCTTGATGTAAGCATTTTGCTTTGCTGTGAGTGGAAATATACTCACTGAAATATCTTGGAGAAATGGGAAAAGACAAGAAGAAAACATACGAACAGCCTATGGCCGTCTGAACACTGCTACAAACAGAAGGAAGTTGCACAAAAGGAAATATGACTTGCAGAAGAAACACACCTGGTATGTTATTATTGATTATAATATGTTATATCACAACATACTCTCAACAGGTAAATATACAGCTCTTCTCAACAGTTCATTAAAACTCACTTTTGTTTGTCTTTCCTCCTAAAGCATGTCTTGTGTATCTTTCTATTATATCTGTGACTTTTCTGTTGGCTTTTCTGACCATTTTTTTCCAGTAACAACTGTTCTTACTTTTTCCAATAATTCCACTAGCTGGTACCTCCAAAGGTGAAACTGATGCTGGTATTAATGAAAGAGATAACCTGTGGAAAAGGAAAAAAGAAAGAAGCTGGAGATATGCCTGAGTAATATTACTACAACACTTTTGAAAGGAAATACATCTTTATTCCTTGAAGAGAGTGACCCAGGTGGCCTTTAGACAGCGAGTAAGTCCTGTTCATGTAGCCATAAAGACTTCTTGCTGTCCTATAGAAATCACATCTGCATAATCTGCATCAGCCACTTTTTTTCCATCTGTTCCTGAAATATCTTGAAGTTGGGTGTCAGCAGAGCATCAGTTGTTAGGAGGTAGCTATTTGCCAGCAGTTGTGCCTGGATGGGGAGGGGTAGGAAGGTATGACTACTGCCCAGGGAGTCCAGCGAGGCTTCCTACATCTGTCTGTGTCTTTCTGAGGAACTCAGGTCCAGCCAAAGTGGATGGGCTAATCAGGAGAATTAGCCTTGATTCTTAGCATGACCATGAGCTTTGCTCCTCATCCAGCTTCCAAGATATTTTGTGACTTTTGTGTTTTAGGATGTGGGATGTTGGGAAAAGAGATGAGATTATCCCAAACAGCATTTATTTATTTATTTATTTATTTATTTATTTATTTATTTATTTATTTATTTATTTATTTATTTACTGTTAAGATCTCAGTAGGAAAATAACTGAGGCAAGGCCCTGGGGGAGCACCTCTAACTGGTGAAAGAACATGAGAAGGCAAATCTTTCTGAAGAGACCAGTCATAGAATGTATTGAAAAATGATATATTTCCTTCAGACATATCTTGAAAAAAACATGTTAAAAAAGTGAGCATGCCAAATTTACTTTCTCACTCGTCTGCCTTGTTCCACCTACTTCTGTTACTGCTCCGCTTACTGTCTCTTGTATAAAGCAAGCAGTTACTTTCCACAACCTTTTTGCTATCAGTCTCTCCTCTTGGTCCCAAGTGCCTTCTGCCTGATCTCCGAGTGGCATCATCGGCACGTGATGTCCTCTCCAGGCTCCTCAAAGGAGACTCGATCAGGTAGCTATGTTGCCAAGAAAACCTGCAAGGATTCTTTCAAATCAATCTTCTTCTACTGTGTTGTCCAGTACATTTAAGTTTGTATGAATGAGCTGGTTCACTTAGTGACTCTCTATTTTTAAGCCTGTGCTAACAACCCTTAGGAATTTGAGTTCAAGGTGGAGATGAAAGGACATCTCACAAGGGCAAAGTCTGCACAGCCTAAATGGAGTCAGCTTCTAGTCAGTGCCCCCTCAGAGACTATGAACATGCAGCCCGTAAGCTGTACAAACCATCACCAGACCTTAAACTCATTTGATTAATACTTTTTTCTCTCTGCTTTTTGTGAGATACCCAAAATATTTTAGGCTGGAGAGACATCAGTTGCATTTTATGAGCTTGTTCCCCTCCAGCGTCGAATAAATGATACAAAGGAATATAAGGCCAAAAAGGGAAAACCAGACACATTGTCTGGAAAAATGATAGAAACTTCTGTACACCAAACAGGATTAAATAAAATGTCTAGGTGAATGTAGTATTCTTCCAGAGTATATAGTATTACAGGGCAGTGCTACACAGAAATATTCACATCAAATTTCTGCAAAATAATTCTGCTAGTGAAAAGTATAGAGTCATCACAGTGTGACTCTTACCTCAGTCACACTGCTCTTGCTAAGCAGCAGCAGGTTGCATTTGCACATATGGACTCCTCTCTTAACTTGGCAATACCTTTCTCCAATGCCCATGCTCCAACCTTTAGAGACAGTGTGGTCATCTTTATGCGACACTGTGTTGTGTTAGATACTTTTTTTCTTTGCTTTGAAGTAAGTGTATCTGCTTAATGCTTGCCAAAATTATAGTTAAGGTTTTGTTTCTTATTTTTGAATCTAAATCCATGTTTCAATCCTCTTGGCTGGTAAAAAACTCATATTTTTATGGGCTCAGACATGTTAAGTTAGATTTTACCACTTGATTCCCATTTTTCCTTAAGTTATTCATTTGTTCCAACACTCTTTCTTTTGGCAAGAAACGCACTTGCATAAGCGGTTGGATCAGCTTTTCACTGATTTTGAACTAAGCAAATTTTTGCTTCAGTGAAAAGAAAGAGCTGAGTAAAAGAGTTTTTAGTTTAGAAATATTTGTCCTTCCTCTTCAGGATTTTGGGTGCCCATTAACTCCTGCGGGACTTAGTGCTTTGCAGCATTACTCCTTAAACCAGAGGTGCTTTTATAATCTTGCCCAGCTTCCAAGTTGCTGCTGTGCTGCTGCAGTGCTGTTCCCATCTTTCTTCTGCTCCTCACTTTGAACTTTTCCGATTGCTCTCTTTAAGTGAAAACCTCTTGCTTTTAGGTGGGCAAAGGAAACAGAGATTAACTCCTGATTAACTCCTAATTAACAGTATTAACAGGAGTGGGTATTTTACTTGAATGAAGCCAATCTCAACAGCATTTGATGCTTAGGAGGTGGATTTGTTGATTTCTTCAGCTGTTAGTTGTTAGATGACTTTGCTTGTAGTGAATCCTTCCTTAGTTTGATTGCATAGGGTGTGAGAGAAATCTGAACCTCAAAAGGAAAATATTTATTAAAATTATAACACCGCAGTAACGTAAGAAATCTCTGCCTAACTGGGATTTGTTCTGAAGCAATACATTACAATGCAAAATTCAGTCCTTTTTGCAACAGGTACTGCAGCAAAGCAAACCTTGAAGTGCTCTTGAAAAGTTTGATTAATTCTCCTTATGCTGCACATCGAATTGAGTGTTAGGGATAAGTGATTCACATTTGTCTCTCTTACAGATATCAAACTTAGCGGTACAATTGGCTCTGCAGAGTTTTGTTCATCATGCCAGCTCCAGTTTTTGGATGGAAAAAATGAGTGTTGAACGTGACCTCCTGGATGCAACTCTTGTCTTAAGAAGCCTCTAAAGGTTTTCAGGAGCTGTTACAGCATAACAGGGGACACACCAGACGCTAGACACATTTCTTACGCCCTTCACCTAAGCCTCTACTGCTGACACTACTCAAGATCATAGAATCACAGAATGCTTAAGGTTGGAAGGGACCTCCAGCATTCTATGATTCTATGATCTTGAGTAGTGTCAGCAGTAGAGGCTTAGGTGAAGGGCGTAAGAAATGTGTAAGAAAAGATGATCTCGTGGTTTGAGTGGTTCTCTGCCTGATTCCTGCTCTAACCCAGTGTGACTCTTCCTGGGTGCTCCTCATTCAATCTTTGTGCATCTCCGCTTCCAGGTCTAGAAGATGGAGATAACATCTCATCCTTAATTTGTCCATATGACAGGAAAACTAGTCCAGATTTCTAAAAATACTCAGGCATCCACAGAGGTGAGCAATCACATAATAAGATTTTCAGAAGATCATAGGTATCTAGCATCTCCTGAACTGAATCAATTTAATGCTTGCTAATGAAACAAGTGGGGCTTAGATCCCGAGAACTGTGTGAAAGGGAGGACTGATCCCGAGGACTGTACAAATCTTTGGCTCTTTCTTCTTGCATACACAAATGAGAAGAAATCTTTCAGGTGAAGGATGCTTTTTTTGGAGTTTTTCACTGAAAGGAAGAATTGTATATACAGGCTCAAATAACAGCCTCTTTTCAGTTGCTTACTGTCGCTCTGTGCAGTTAGTTGACTGTTTGACAAGCTTAAAGATTAAGGTATACTTTAGTTTGAAACTCCCTTCCTTTGATTGAGTCGTGGCCACAAATGCAGCGTCATAAAGGCATCTGGTTGATATGATTCAGAAAGCATTTCACAAAACCACTTGGCTCTGCGGAGAGGATTGATTTCTTTGTCGGCAAGACTGATTGACAGGCCAAACCCACATAGTCTAAAAGGAGATGCAGAGACAGTATCTCACAGTCCATCACAACAGACCTCTCGACTTAGCAAAGCCCTGATGGGCATAAATCATGCACTGGGCTTAGCGGTGGGAATAGGCTTATAATCAAGTGATGAGGGCATGCAATGAGGGTGCCAGGTAGTGTGACATGGATGGCATGAGGAAACAGTGTCCCGTGGGAGGGAATGCTGCTGAACATCTTTCAGTGGTACCTGTGCCTGGCTGCAGCTGTACCCTGCCCAGGGAAACCATGTGCTGGGCACAGGTACTTGGTGGTCAGGGTTGTGGGTGTGAAGCGGGAGCCAAAAGTGGGGCTTGTGACCCGCTGTGGGACTCGATGGGGCTGGCACTACCTCAAGCAGATGTTGCCTCGTCCTATTCTCAGCAGGCTGAGCTTAAAAATACCACCAGGCCTGAGCTTGCCAAGGCTCTACGACCTGTACCACAGGCCTGGCCAGGTCCTCTGGAAGTCAGTTTGCGCCGCTAGGGTCTTCACCAGAGCTTCTCTCCTGGAAAAGTGCTCAGAAACCTGGATGAATCATGTTACTGGTGCTAAGCACTGGATCACGTGACTACCACATCTGTCAGCAAAGAAATTTATTGCTAAAAAATAAGTTGGTAGGCCTCTTCAAAGTGTTGGCACCATTGTATCAGCTTAAGCATTTGAATCATATAACCATATGAGCTTTCCAAAATATTAATTTAATTGCACAGCCACGTTCTTATCTAATGTGCCCCTAGCCAGATCTTAAAAATGATTTAAACTTCAAAGATGATAGTAATCCCACATGCACAAAGACATTTGGAAAAACTATTTCTTTGAAACGTAACCGATTACAAACTCGTGTTGATTGCCTGTGCCTTCCTCACAGCATTAGCTTTTCTGTGGGCATGAAGCACTTATAATTTGTCAACTGCTACCACTATTTAGGGTCAGCTTGGTTTTCTCACATTAATTAAAAACTGTAATTAAATAACCAGTAACCCGAGCACTATGACTCAGTGTCCGAGTGTGCATCTAGCCCTTGTTTGAGAGTGAAAAGAAAAAAAGTCAGAAATTTCTGGGATTTTTTTTTTCCTGATTATCCCATAGAGACACTCTGTGGGGAGGGTAATGGCTGGAAAATAAAGGAGACAGACAACTTTCACGGAGGTGGAAAGGAGTGTGGTAAATCTGTTTATGTTGCATTTTGATCTCAGAGTGCAATGGAGGACTAACAAATCGTGAACAGAAGATGGAAAATAAAATATTATTTTAAACGTCCTTTAATTACAAGTCTATAAAAATCTTAGTGAGCTTCAGTTCATTTAAAAGTGATTCCACTGCTTGAGGGGAAGTGTAATATACTCTTACTCTATTGACACAAAAAGGAAAGATGAGCATTAAAAAATCAGATTTCCTGTGGCAGGTGGTGGACACTGCATTTAAGAGGCATACTGTAACATATGTTAAAAGGTTGGGTTGTAGCTACTGAGTACATTCAGGAAGGAAAGAAGTGCTCCATACATAAGCTTTATCATGCTGCACAAGATCTGTCTCCACTAATTGAATTTGGTCACTTTTATGTCGTTTGAGTGACCACATAAAACAGGAGAGTAGGATACCTCAGCCTCTGTCTCCTGAAGGAGATGACATACTTACTGTAGCTAAGGTTTTATAGCAATCAATCTGTCTGAACAGAACATAAAGAGGAGACATATCTCCTAATGTTTGCCCATCCAGACTCCTTGAGAGCTGTTCAGAAAACATTTGTTGAGCAGCTGTCTGTAGAAACAGGAGTGAGACAGTGAAATGTATTTTTTAAATTGATACAGATTTCAGTAGATTGCTGTTTGGAGTTATTTTTGGAGGAAAAAAAATTGGAGTAAAACACTATCACTTCAAAGTATACTTTCCTTTTCTTTAGAGAAAAGATGCTTCAAAATGGTGTTTTTGTATCCATTGGATACAAAACTTGCAGGGATACAAAGTATTTATTTTTGAGGACAGGAATCTTTTATGATAACTGCTGTCTTTATGGCTGAATTAGTACAAAAAAAAAGATAATTTTTTCATAACACAAAATGATTTTTCACTCACTCAAGATTCCAATTTCTGCAAAGGTAGATGGAAATATTTTATCTTAATCAAAGCAAAAGGGTAACTGCCTTGTTTATTCCGACATCATTTATTTCCATGCTGTAAACATGCTCAATTAAAAAACTTAGCTCCCTTTTTAAAGTCTGTGATATCACTTGGGAAAGTCACCCATTCAGAGACTGCAACACAGCAACATTTAAGCCATAGCTTAAACCTAAGGACTGATGACACTATGGAAGTTAAAATGTTTTGAAGTTGTCAATCAGGGGGCTGGATGGTGTATTTACTTCTTCCTAAAGCACAGTTTGCTCACTGTCCATACAAATGTGTAACATAAAAGTTAACACTAGGCAGGTAGTTGCGTTTGCGCAAATATAAATACCTTGTTCCCTTCCTGCTCCCCCAAGACACTGTCAATAACAGCCTATCCTTTCCTGACAGATCTAGCCTTCAGTACATGGTGATTCTTTGGCAAATCTGTCACGGGTGCCCTATGGGCTAGATCTCTGCCTGGAAGTTGTGGATTTACAGCCACATAGGCCAAGAAGGGGAGAGAAATCACCAAGTCATAGAAATGTGGGTTGTAAGGGACTTCTGGTGGTCACCTAGCCCAAGTGACGGTGCCGCCAGCCCCAGATCAGCTCCTCTGGGGCTGTCTAGCTCAGCCTTGACCACCTCAAAAGACATGTTTGCACTCCCTTTCTGAGCAGCCAACCCAGCATTGCACTATCCTTCTAGCAAATCCTAACATCCAGCTTGATGCTCCTGATAACAGACTGTAGCTGTTGCCCTCAGTTATACTATCATCTGCCTTAGTATTGACTAACAGGGATTTGCTACACCATATCTGTAACTGACTTTCAAGCAAGCTGCTATTAGAGTGTCCTGTAACCTTCCCTTTTCCAGACTGGCATGCTGCTCCCAAGCAGGAGAAAAGCAGTGAAGCTACTTCAGCAGCCATGAGATGATGGAAACTGGGTCCAGAGAAAGGCTGGGAGGGAAGCCATGCAACTGGGACTCAGCTTGGGGAACAAAAAATCAGAGACTGCCAGACGGAAGCACCTGTGGAGCTGCTGTGAAGGGAAGGGTGCCCAGGAAATCTGGCTGTTTTTTGAAGGGAATTACAGCGGACCACACCTCAGCATCTCAGGTGCTTCTTCCCTGAGCTTTTCCTCCTTGTGATTTTGAGCCAGAGCCTCACTATTTCACTTCCAGTTTCATCCTGAAGCTTAGCATAGAGCTTGACTCCTTCCTCCCATCAGCTTATACTCATCCATGGCCTTATTCCAATCCTGCCATGTCACTGTGACCACAGTCCTGCTGTAGCCCTGTGACTGTGTCTGGACTTGCAGGTCCTCCTTTTGCCCAGACTCTGTGCATAAGCTCTGTGCAAGTGTCAGAAGAAAGCCTCTTACCGTGAGCAGGAATGCAGAAGTCCCTCCAGGGGCATTCTCCCTTGCATACCTTCTCATTACAGCTATTCTTTAATCTTTGGACTTCAGTCTCTAGCTCCCAGAGAACCTAGTTTAAAGATCTCCTCAGCAGTTCAGCAGTCCTGGTCCTGAAATTGCTCTTCCCTCTCTTGGTCTGATGAGTCCATTGGTTTCCACTGGTTGAGGAAAATTGGGTTAGGGATTATTTAGGCAAATTGTAGGCCTGTATATCTATGGGTCTGGAAGGGATGCACCCAAGGGTGCTGAAGGAACTGGTGGGGTTTATTGCTCAGCTGTTCTTCATCATCTTCAAGAGGTTGTGGAGAGTGCAGGAGATGCCAGAGGACTGGAAGAGAGCTAACAGTCTTCAAAAAGGGCAAGAGGAAAGAGCAAGCAAACTGCAGGCTGGTCAGTCTCACCTCTGTCCCTGGAAAGGTGATGGAGCAGCTCATCCTAGAGTCCATCTCTAAGCATGTCAAAGAAAAGAAGATGATCAGGACTAGTCAGCATGGATTCACCACAGGGAAGTTGTGTTTGATGAACCTGATAGCCTTCTATGATGGGGTGACTGGCTGCATGGATCATATGAGAGCCATGGATGTTGTCTACCTTGACTTCAGCAAGGCTTTCGACACAGTCTCCCACACCATCCATATAGGAAAGCTCCAGAAGTGTGGATTGGATGAGTGGACAGTGAGGTGGATCAACGACTGGATGGCAGAGCCCAGAGGTCATGACAAATGAGGTTGAGTCTAGTTGGAGGCCTGTGGCCAGTGGTGTTCCCTGGGTCCAGTGCTGGGCCCAGTGCTGTTCAACTTGTTCATCAGTGACTTGGACAAGAGCACAGAGGGCACCCTGAGCAAGTTTGTGGATAACACCAAACTGGGTTGAGTGGCCAACACTCCAGAGGGCTCTGCTACCATCCAGAGGGACCTGGACAGGTTGGAGAGTTGGGCAAAGAGGAACCTCATGAGGTTCAACAAGGAAAAGTGCAGGAAAAGTCATGATGGAAGCTGAATGTTGCCCGTGATCTCAACTGTGCAGTCAGGCATTGCTAGATGTCTGCTCTAGTCCATGCTGGATCTCCTTCCCAAACTCTCCTCACTCTTCCTTCTGAGCCTTTGCCTTTAATCTGCTCAGGGTTTCGTGTAGCTGTGTTATTTGTGCCCAGTGGCTGGGCAGCAAAGAGAAGCAGCGAGACACTTGACTGAACCTAGGCAATTTCTTCACAGTGTCATGGGTCCGGGCTCCAGGCAAGCAGCAAACCTCCTGGGATGATAGGTCTGGCTAGCACACAGGTGCATCTGTCCTTTGAAGAAGGGACTTGCCTGTCATTAAAAGTCAAATCACTGCAGCTCTTAGTATCTTTAATATCTTTATCAATGATCAAGATGAGGGGATTAAATGCACTCTCAGCAAATTTGCAGATGACACCAAGCTGGGAGGAAGAGTTGCTCTGCCTAGGGGTAGGAAGGCTCTACAGAGGGATCTGGACAGGCTGGATCGATGGACTGAGACCAACTATATGAGATTCGAAAGGCCAAGTCCTGGCTCCTGCTCTTTGGTCACAACAGCCCCATGCAGTGCTACAGGTCTGGGGCAGGGGCTGGAGAGCTGTGCCACAGAACAGGATCTGGGGTTGCTGGCTAAGAGGAGGCTGAATGTGAGCCAGCAGTGAGCCCAGCAGGCCACGAAGGCCAACGGCCTCCTGGCTTGTGTCGGGAACAGCCAGGTAGCCAGCAGGACCAGAGAAGTGACCGTCCCCCCGTGCTCAGTGCTAGTGGGGCCGCACCTCCAATACTGTGCTCAGTTTTGGGCCCACTGCTGCAAGAAAGGCCTTGAGGTGCTGGAGCAAGTCCAAAGAAGGGCAACGAGGCTGGTGAAGGGACTCGAGCACAGACCTTGTGAGGAGCAGCTGAGGGAGCTCGGCTTGTTTAGCGTGGAGAAGAGGAGGCTCCGGGGAGACCTTATCGCTCTCTACAGCTACCTGAAAGGAGGCTGTAGTGAGGCAGGGGTTGATCTCTTCTCCAGAATAACTACTGATAGGACAAGAGAAAGTGACCTCAAGTTGCGCTAGGGGAAGTTCAATTTAGATATTAGGAAAAAAATTCTACATGGGAAGAGTGGTGAAGCATTGAACAGGCTCCTTAAGGAAGTGGTGGAGTCACCATCCATAGCAGCATTCAAGAAAGGTGTAGATGAGGCACTTAGGGACATAGATTGACAGGCATGGTATTGAGGGGCTTATGGTTGGACTTGATGATCTTGAAGTTTCAAACCATAATGATTCTAGGATGCCATGATTCTCAGCTCAGGTTCTGGCAGTGTTAGTTTTAATCTGAAAATGGACATGTCCAGTTCTGAGCCTTCCCCCAAAACGGCTTGTTCCTCTTCTGTTGCAGGAGATGGGAATGGAGCCTTCCCCCTCCTTAGGAGGAACTCGTGACTAGAGTCACAAGTTTCCAGCTTTCCCTATCCAGAGAGTCTGTGTCCTCTTTTCCCTTAGTATACCAGCCTTTTCTCCCTCTGTCTGCTGGAAGGTAGAATATTAGACATGAGAATACTTTGCCTGCCTGCAGAATTCTGGATCTGGCTGCCCCTAAAGCTGAGTAGCTCACCTTGCAAGCATTGAGTCTACTGCATGTTGCTCTGCCTGTATTGCTGACTGACAAAAAAGCCCAGAGAACTTTAAATTTCCTCCTTCTGTATAATCTCTGTGCATCTACTTCTGTGAAGACTAAGGGCAAGAAACAGATGTTTTATGCTTAGAAAGGTCTCTTCTTCCTATGCGGGTAGATAGCGAGAATTATATCAGAGGAAACACTCCTCTTGAACAGTACTAGACACAGTGAGTTGCGTAAGTACCATCTAGGCTAAGACGAGTTTGCCAGATGAGCACCATGAAAATTAGTGTTGTCTCTTCTCCAATAGATCTTAAGGCAGCTAATCACATAGTTACCTTCCTTCTAAGGTTTTCAGTTATAGTGGATATGGACACTTGTCCACCATTTCCAGCAGGCATGGGGACTAAACTTATGCAGGAGGCTGAAATAATGATAAAACATTGGGGAACGGGATTTTGGTAGGAGTGTTTAGTACTTCTGCAGAATATCCTTTGTGAGAAATTTATTTTGGGGAACGAGATTTCTGTTTTATAAACATCATAAGACATTATTACCAAAAGCAGAATTGTGTGTAGCAACTTCGGAGGCACGTTGGCTAATTCAAAAGTGAGGAGAAGTGAATTGCATCTTTTCCTCACTTTTGCTAATTTGCAGTTGGGTCAGTCCCTTTTGGATTTTCTGACCCCAAAGACAGCATGCTATGTAACCACCCAAAGGTTCACAGTATTTAAATCAATAACATGCTGGTGCATGTGGATACTAATGATACGATGGTGGTCTGAGAACGTCCTGCTCAGCTTGCATTTTCCTCCTTTTGAAAATGTGGGAACGGACAGATCACAGTACACCTGCATTGCAAGACAAAGAAAGTGAGCAGCCAAGAAATGGGGCTCATGCTGAAGCAAACAGACATGCCTGAGTCAAACACTGCAGCGTCATGTGGAAACTGCAACTCACGTCAATAGCACCAATGCTTTAATATCTTATTCTGTCCGTATGAGAACACCTGCATACTTCTCAAACACACCCTTGGGCTATAAGCGGAGCAACCAACAGGGCCAGAGCTGGCATTGCTTATAAACTCAGGCTAACCCTTGCCATTATGCTTTATTACACTGTGGAGACATATATTCTTTCTTTTTGTGTGCATGCCTCTTACAGTGTTTGTTAAAAGCACTTATGCCTGTCTCTAGTGATTTTTAATAACTTTACATCATAGTTTAAAATCAGAAATTTGGAAAAAAAAAAGAAGCCTTAATAGGCAGGTAGGTATTGACTGTTTATCAGCCCGAGTAGTCTTTTCCCATGAGTTCTTTGCAATTTTCCTACATATATAAGTTTTTCTTTGCTTGTTTCTCAAAATACCTATACTAAACCAAACCAATGCAGTGATATGCTCCAGCTGGTCACTGTGTCTCAAGTACGGCTATCTTTATAGCTATATCAAATGTTTGCTAAAATCTCTCTATTTATTTCCTGAAAAATATCTCTGCTCATGAGTGTTCAAAATAGAGTTGAACATGCATTCAAACACATAGTTATTTGTTGGCCCTAGAAACTTTGCAAATTCAATAGACATAAGGACGTTAGAAAACTGGATAATGGTCTATTTACAATTCTGTGCAGCTTCCTTAAAAGTATTGATTCTGCATTTCCCTCAATAGCCAAGAACATTTTCAGAAACATATTCTGTTGTGGTAAAAACTAGCAATTCAGATAAAAGATATGAAGATACAAACATATTTCTTTCCTCGTGGAAACATAAACCGTGTTCAGTAAAATCTTGCAGTACTCTTCCTCTTGAAAACTTCTGACATCTGAAATACTTACATCAAATAGGATTGTTTCAAATTTCTGCCAATGCTCTGCTTGAAGTATATTTAGAGAGCTTTTCAAGTCTGCCTGTTTATGGCTGTGCTGGAATGACTATCACTGATGTGGAAGAAGGATAAGTTTTGGGTGGAAGACCCTGTGTGTCCTTGAATGATGAAAGCAGATGACATTTTGAGTGGGATTCAAATATTAGATATTTGCAGTCTAGACAAGTAAATCTCACTGAGACCTTTCTCAAGAAATAGATGCTGTGTGATTCATGATGCACTGGGTGAAAGAGAAGATCGTGAGGCACCTAGAAGCATCTATGGTTGTGTGGCTGGACAACTGCATTTGATCAGATGAATCCTGGCCTTGGGAACCATGGAAACCTAAGTCACAGAAAGATTTTGTTTCGTCTTGTTTTTGCTGCTCTCATAGTTGGGGAGGAGAGCTACAGCAGAAGGTACATTATACTTATTTTAAGTAGTTAAATCTGTGCTTGAAGGATGTCAGTCATTAATAAAGTACTCAAATTACAAAAGGAATGATGTTTGATGCTCCCAGGATCGGAGTTTCAACAAAGAAAAAGTGGTCTAAGGATTAGGATGAGAACTAGGGAGGCTTTCAGCTCCCTGTCATGTCACAGACCACAAGGAAGGTTTGGCAGCAGATACGAGCTGCGAAAGCACATAGGGATCAATGTGGTTGATTAATTTTGATTTTCTATTTACTTTTTTTTCTCTAGAGTTGTGGGGTGTCAAATCTCTTTATCAGCCCTCTCATCCTCAGTACTGAGTCCAGTGAAGCCCCTGTGTGAGATCAACCAGTTGAGTCTAGAGGGAAGTAGCCCATGTAAATGCATGGGCAAGGGTCAGGCTCGGTGTAGGATGACACACGCTGTGCTATATTGCAGCTCTCCAGGCTAGGTGTGGAAAACTGTGGGGGCTGCCTTGGCACTGAGGGTGCAAACGCAGTTGCCTGCTGTCAGTGCATGCTCCGTCTTGTCCCAGACAGAGATCCAGAGCTTTTGGCTCATTTGCGCTGAGCAAATCAGTCTCTGAGCAGTTACCCAGCCTTAAAAATCCCCATGGAGTAAATGTGAGGCACGTTATTCATTCTTTTTTTTTTTTCCCTTCTTCTTCATTAGTCAGAAAAGTGGGAGATAATTTCATCTTGTTATAATTACTACATTTATTTTTAAGATGGGAGGCTGTTAAAAGCTGCAATATTGCACACTGCCTCTTTCATACGTAACATCCTGATTATTGTGGCCCTGAAAAATTATCAAGTATTCAAATAAACCCCAACTGAAGAGGCTGCGAGGCCACCATTACTGCATGACTCATTACAGTGAAGGACGAAGAGCACAGCAGAGTTGCATTAATCACTTGGTTCTACTACAGCAAGAAAAGGACTCGTGATGCTTTATTTACCACATACCATGTTCAGCATTAGCTCATAATCTCGAAAAAGCTCTATGGATGCTGGTGACTACGGAACGTCTGACTTCTAAGTAATTTAGAGGGGCTGGATTCTTTAGTTCTACTTTGTTTTAGACTTTGCACTTAGCTGTATAATAAAGCACAAAAATATTTCAGAGTTTTGCTTTTCCACCTAAAAACACAACTTCGTTTCCTGATTAATGGCTTCTTTCCCCCATACACATTGGCTATGGAAAAACCTCACATAAGTTTGAAAGGATAATTTCATTAGTAGCGACCTGGAGAGAAGAAAAAAAAAATGAAGATACATTTTTAGAGCAAGTTTATTAATAAGGTACCTTGAAGATGCTATTACAAGAGTCATATGGTATTAGTTTAGTTCTCTTACCACATGAAGATACACAATTAGAAAAAAGAGAAATGTGGGTGAAGTAAATCTATGTGGTTGCTTAAGCTCTCCAAAGAATACTTGGGATCACACACACACAAGGAGCAAAGACAGCCATCTGAGTGGAGGAGGAGATCAGAAGGGATACTTGAAGATGAAAAGCAACACTGTTTCTGATTATAGGTGGTTCTGGTGTCTTTGGTGTTTTTACTGTTTTCAGGAACGACCAATTTATGTTTGATGAACCAATCTCTATGACTGAGTTTTGAGCAACAATCTGTATTTAAAACTAGACTTGTTACAAAAGTTCTCTGATGGAAAATTTGGTCAGGATCTAGAGCAAAACATGTGACAGGAACTGCTGACAGACAAAGATGTCATAAATTATCATTCAAGGATCGTACCTGGTCCAGAGTAAACTTACTGCTGACAGTTGTGCATTTAGAAGGATTTCAGAGGAAATGGTTAAAGCCTTTGGCTGTGCTGGGCAGAGGTTCATGCTGCACAGCACTCAGAAGTGAGGCAGCAGGGAGGGTGGGAGAATATGTGACTGATACTAGAAAACCCAAAACACAGAGGAAAAGAGACTTGGTACAGGCAGCAGTGAAGAACTCAAAACTGACATTAAAAAAAAACAACATATGGAGCTTCATATACGATGGCAAATACCATAAGCTGAGACATGGGCTGGCATTTGGAAAAATTTTAATATAGTTTGATTGTTGATGTTGTTTTTGGCTGAGGAGCTGTTTGAGATCCTCCTCCGGGAGCCAGCAGGGACTGGCTACTGTGCAGAGCAGTGCATGCTCAGCAGCGTCGGGCAGCTGGGCTCAAAGCCCTGACGGAGCAGCCTTCTGTCAGGCTCCCGACCTGGGAGAGTTTGCTGAATTTCCCATAGCAGAAATCACAGAAGGTCTCCCAAGCTGGAACAGCTTATGTTTAGTGTTTATAGATATGCTTAGGGTAGAGTGCCTTGATTTGTCTGAAAAAGCCTTCTGAACTTTCAGCACATCAACTGAAGGAGCTGCTTTAAGATCAGAGAGCAGGTTCTTGTTGATGCAACCCATAGTTTCTCCACTAGTGTTGTCAGCAAGCTTCTCAATTATCATCAACATCAAGCATACTGCAGGGCTGTAATGATGGGGAGATATTACAATCATCAAGAAAATAAGTCTTAAATTTTCTAATGTGCTTTCATATAAAAATAACTTCTTTTTTCAGCTTCATCTGGAAAAAACGTTGCAAATTTGCTTGTAAACTTGCTTGTAAAATATGCGTTAATTTTGTACATACTTTCAAATTCACAATCCTATATCTATATGATAAAATATTACCATATCATTTGCCCAGTGGGATTTATCCAGTGGGTTATTGGTGGGACTGTTCTTATGCTTAGAGATTTATGTGTCTCTTGTATTATGGTGTAACTATGCAATAGTGGATAGGTGGGCTGTAGGATCAATTTGCTTCATTAAATTAAAAATGAATTCCTTTGAGGGTTCAGATTCGAAATGCAATACAAAATTCAATTTGTCATCTTTTCTAGGTTAATAAAACATGGTTGAATTTTGACAAAGTTTCAGTTCCAGACTATTGGCATTTTCTTCTCTGTATTGTTGGAAATATTGGCAAAAAAAGCTATTGCCTCTTGCTTTCCTTTGCAGAGTAGTAATAGTCACGGCGAATTCCGTAAGATTATAATTGCTTTTCTTTCCTTCTGACCTGCAGGAGATATTACAACCTCTCTCTGTGCTCATGTTGTACCATTGCTCCTCTAATAACTGCATCATGGTTTCTCAGAAGGTCTCACTATTTAAAGTCAACTAAAACTGATTTTGATGCATGTGAGATTGATGTTGGGAGGCAAACTTCTTCGTTAACAGAATTATTGACTCAAACTCTTACTTAAAGCACAAAATGAATTGGTAAAATTGACATCTCACTACATTTCTCTGTCCTTTAATGCAACCTCATTGGATCAGAAATGCGAACACTAAAATACTCTATATAGTCTGGTGCCATGGATCAGCCAAACCAAAAGACTCTGAATTTCTCAAATCTGATTTCTCTATTCCTTTTTTCCTACAGGTTACAATTTTTAGGTATTTCTGTAAATCTCCAGCTCATTTGTCATGTTGCCGTTATGACTTTTGTGAGCATGTTTTTTCAACACTGTGAAGTCATCTATCAAGAAGTCAAACATTCTTGACTTCTTCAAATATACAATTTAGTACTACATATACATACACAGTCTTATACACAGTCATTACTATTGACAACCTACATGGTCACAGGGAAACATTTGTATTTTACCTTGTTTAGTCAAGGTGTAAATAGGTCTTTGCTAATGCATCCAAGTGCAGAGGCAATTAATGTCAACAAAGAGTGCCCAAAAGATTTACACAAACTGTCATGTGAGCTCTAGTAAAGTCCAGATGTAGCTGCTAAGGATGATAGAAATACCTGTCATTTCAGCTGTCAACACATCTTGACAGTTTTTTTCAGTTACTCTTTGAGTCTCCACTAGCTTGAGTTCTTTGCCTGGTCTTGTCTTGCTACTTTTCACAGGCAAAGTTAGTGGCTGTGATCAATCCTTTCTTGTTGCTTCACATATTCATTCTGACTCAACTTTTTCTCTGACTCACATTCTGTTTCTATTTCCATAATCGTGAGTGTATGTGAAACATCTTGGGCTAATGCGAAATGGCACAGACATCAAAATGTGTTATTCATACCTATGTGAGTAATGCCCACTCATTCTTTGGTTCATGTGTATTGACTTGATAGCACCTTCATTTCCTGCCTCTTTCCATTTATTCAACCACTTGGTCATCACGAATGTTTTTACAAAGTCACAGGGATAATTCCTCTTTCGTTCTGATGATCCACCTCATTTCCCTCTCAACACACTAGGACTGGCTCTTTAGCCAAGTTTTTTTTTTAAATTACCTAAGTAAAGAGCATAATGGTTTAGGAATTCTGATAAGCAATTTAGTATTACAGGGAACCAAATGATTCAGTCATCATATAGTCTGATGAAAAAGTCTAGTGTCTTCTTTTTTCTGGTCTTTTTCCTCCAGTACTCCAATGTTGGGTTTTCAGTTGTTAATGAACAAAACTCATCAAGGAACTTATCATATTTTGGGATTAAGAAGTTACAAATGTATTTTTGGCCTTTGCCACCAACTAATCTTCCTGTAACTCATGTATGAAAAGCATTACAACAACGACAACAAGAGCAACAAAAGATGTCTGTGGCTGGGACAAATCAGTTAGGCTGCAGATGTGGTACATCTTAAGACACACATACTCTTTTAGTGATAATGCTATGGAAAACTGAAGTCAGTAGCTAACTTGTAAGTGATGGAAATGCTCAAAATATTGGGAGTTTTGAGTGAAAAGTCTCTTATGCACACAAAATCTACTGGGTCTCTTCTTGAACTCTTTTATTATCTGCTGAGTAAGGTGTAACATTTGTGGGGACTTGCAAGGGAAAAGTTGGAGTAAATTGCATGAAACTTTTGAGTTATCTACAAAAACCACACAGCAAATAGAAAGCCCTGGGTGAAAGAATGTATTTTGCTGTAACAGCAAGTACGAGCAGAGGAACTGGCAGGAAAAGAGAGAGTCACAAAATGATCATAGGATTATCTAAGCTTGACATTAGAGTGATAAATTGATTATTTTTATTACTGGAACTTTATTACATATATAAAGAACGTGGAGAGTTTTACGAATACTGTGAACATTTTATAGATGTTGTATAGGCCACAGACTTGGCACTTGTTTTGGAACTGTAGGGCTAATTCTTCTTGAAGCCCTTACTGGGGATCCAGCAATCTGGCAATGCCTCTAATTCAAATACCTGATGTTAAGTGTAATCCACCGATCAACTATTCCCTCACTCTACAATGATGAGACACATAAATTAACTTCACCTTGTGCAGAAACCCTGGTCCTAACCGCAGGTGTCACTCAGGTGGGGGCAAAGGCATCTGGACATGAACTGAAATTCTGATATTCAAACTGTCTTGAAAATGACACAGGCTTTCTCTCCCAAACTTAACGGAGCAGGATGTAAATCTTCAAACATAATTTTATACATAGAGGCAGACAGAATTAGAAGAAAATCTGGAGTTAGATAACACAGTAAGTACAGAAGTTTTGTTATTTGTTATTTGAATCTTTCTGCTGTTTTATTGCCAGGGACAAATACATCACATATTCTGAAGAGGCTTCCCTCTATGCTCTGCGATATCAACATGAGTTCAATTTCCAACAGATTTGTTTGTAGGAGGTCAAGCCCATTTGGATATGTTGAAGATAACACAGCTGGTAAATGGGTGTGATGCTCTAATATATTCCAGTTCCAAGTGGGTGGACAGTAGGGTGTCACTCCTGGCCTTAGGAGTGGAGGGTGGGAAGGAAGCCTAAAGACAACTTAACTGGGCCAGGAAAAGACCTCATTACTTCAGTGTAATGCTGACCAAGTGACATCACGGTGTACTGTTAAGAGCCAGATATTATTTTGGCTTGGATATATCCATCTATATACTTTTTTTTTGTAGAAGTTTTTTTTTTTAAGATGGTTCTTGATATTACTAGTAATTACCATTCAATGTAGTAGAGTGTTTTCTCTTGCTCAAAATTAATACTAAGCAGATGATCACATTTCTTTTCCTCTGGAATGTGAACAGTTTTTCCTACTGGTATGTCACGTTCAATTGACCACTTGCCACATCTATTACTTTCTTTTACAACAGCTGCAGAATCTGTACAGACAGAAATTTTTGTTTTAAGACTGCTGCCCTCTAAGTCGGCTGTGCAGTAATAGCTGACAACAGCTTGCTTTTTCTTTTCAGAACTGCTTCAAATTATAAGCACCAGTAAACATAGATGCAATTATTACCTCAGTATACTGAGTATTCTGCCACAATTCTGAGTATTTTTCTGGATTAGCTAAACAACCCAGAGACCAAAGTTTAAAATATGCCATTTTTGTATGCAGGATACTTATGTTTGTGGGGAAGCAGTGGGAGATCTGAGATCCTTGTGATGGCAATTGAATATGTACTGAACACTTGAATATTCCAATTTTCTCCGGACTCATTCAAATTTACACATTCTCCATGGACCTCCTAAACCATCTAGTCAAAAAGAGTAGAGGTTATAGGTAGTCTGAGTAATAGGACGGAGCTCAGATGCTTCATCTTGCTTCAGTCACGTTTCTTACACTTTGCACTGTGGAATTTCAATTTTCTTGTTGTGAAGTCCTCTTCCTAGGAAAAAACAAACAGACAAACAAACAAACAAACAAACAGAACGAGTAAAACTAACCGTGAAAGCTGGATTAAACAGATCCTCAACTGTGAACTTTTTCGCTGCATGTTAAAGCTCATGTACAGAGCAAGTCTTGGAGTCGGTAGGACTCATTCTGCACAGGTATTGTTCATATACAGAGAACCAAGTGCACCCACCAGGTGGAAGGCAACAGTGGTCACCTCAGTGTGCACATGCTAGCACAACTCACACAACCATCAGGTGCCTCGAGCCCTGGCCTCCTATTGTGACACCTACGAGCCTCTGGCACCCAGTGACCGTGGTCTGGGCCAGAGGCCGTGGAGCCTACCCAGTCCTCTCCACAGCTCTGTCCTGACTGCGTTCTTGTTCCTGCAGCCCCAAGTCAGTGGCCAAGAAGTGTCCATCCTTCCCATGGGGCGTTTACGCCTCTGCCACCTCGGCTATACCTTCCCATCCTACTGCGACTGTGTGTTTTTTCTCAGCAATGATGAGCAAGTTTGAGTGACTGCATATGCTGTAAATCTAAGCCCCTCCATGTCCTGTTATGTTAGCTCCAACGTCTTTAATATTTCTGGCTTGGAGACAAATGTTCATATGGAGTTGGCCGCTAACAAATTCACTGCTTCAGAAGGGCAGAAGCAAGCTTGTTTTCTATAAACAAGTTGCCATATTGTGAACTCACTCTTTGGGAGGAGAACTATTATTAAACTTCTGAAAAATGCTCTCTGTCAGGAACTGCTCAGAAAATGATCAGAAAACTTCTGACTTAACTAAATCAAGGCCAGTGTGTAATGACACACAGAAAAAGCAGACTTTGGCAGAACTGTGTGTTGAAACAGGAAATACTTGGATGAAAACACCCTTAAAAATGCTTAAGTACTGAAATTCTGTAGGAAGATGAGGATTACTAGGAAAGATTCTTGGACACAGTTCAAGTCTTCACAGATAGATAGAACTGATCACTAAAGAAAATCACACAGCTGCTACGTAAAGACATAGTGACATGTTGATTGAAAACGTCATTATATTGGAAGATTCCATGGCTTGTAGCTCTCTTTCCTTGGTATTTGCTTTGAGCATGCATCTGCATTTCTTCAGATACTACTAATGCTGCACAAGGGACATTGCAGCTTTCCTGCTCAAATGAGCCCCTTGAAACACATGCTTCATCTTCTGCAACAAAAGAGTAATCTCATATTATCATTGTTTACATTTGGGAATAGTTTTACTTTCAGGGTATTCTGTTTTGTGAATCCTTCCAGCTCCGAGTAGGTTTGTCATAGGACTCTCTGCTGCACGAGGCAACACAGACATGACTCTCCTTTTTTTGTCAGACTCTTATCCACTTCTAATTAAAACATCAGAATGAATGAGAATTAATCATATTCAGAATACATTTATGGCACTTGTATGCTCTTGAATGGTTTAGTGTAATAGAATGCCAAGATTACATATATCTTTAAGAAATCAAAGACCTGACATAGTGCTCTTCTGAATATACTTCTAATTTTCTCATTTGAGAGAACATGTGAGATACTTATGTATTGCAAATTGTATGCTTATGTATGTGAACAATCCTTTGGGCTATGGATTCCTTACTGCAGTTCAGTGAAATATTTGTATTCTGGGTATATTGCTTCTGATGTCTTTTAAATTCTTCTCCGTACCATTTCATTTCATCTCTGCCCGTCTCACCAAAGACAGCAGCCATCACATCACATATGCATGCATTCATGCTTCCTGTTCTATGTTTTGTCTCCCGTGGCAGGTACTCTCTCTCAGGAGATTTGCTTTCCCACTTTGAACAGCTTGAAAAGAGCTGTCGCTGAAGGAGTAAGGTTCAACAAGGCAGATTCGAAATGGTAAACAGGCTGGTTGATGGCATACTGGAATATCCAGTGCAATTGTATCCGTACCTGAAGTCAAAAGTGAAATCAGAATTTCAATGGAAAAGAAATGAATAGTTTGGGATTTTTAAAATAATATAGCTTAATCAACATTCACCTATGCAAATAAATCAAGTTACTGTTACTAATTACATTGATTCTCTTTTAGATGTTTAGGCTCCATGGGAAGCAACTCCCATCAAATACAAAAAAAAAAGGGAGATTGCTAATCTTGTTGATGTAGGTTTGGTACAAAAACGACTGACATTTCATATGCTTGCATAGGAATAATGAAGTGCATGTATTTTATAATCTTATTAGTGCCTCACCTTACCTACTGTATGCTGTGACTAGAAAAGCTTACGCCAAAGAAACAGGTCCTCTTTTAATATTAGTCAGCTTCTGATATGCATTAAAAAGATGGAAGAAAGATAGCTGAATCCCCAGAGTACTGGGATTTGAAATTCCCCTAGAATAACACCTTCTGCATTGTGGAGCCATAATTTGGAAATATTCCTCCAGCTCATTGCCAAGTGTGAGACAATGACTTGATTTCCAAGCCAGAAATGCCAATCTGAATGTGTTGAAGTTCAGATCAAAGTAAAAGCAATGCCCTCGGCAATCCAAGGAACAAATGCTACCTCCAAGAATATATAAAAATAACGTGAGAAGGTGAACCTGAACTGCTTGTATGGAAAGAGTAGGAAACTTCTCTAACTGCAGCCATAGAAGCAGCTCAGTTGAGCCTTGGATCTTCTCTCTGAACAACCTCAGCTGCCTTTGCCTATTGCTTATTACTCTGCCTATCTGAGGATGTTGTTTGCAGTAGCTGGGAAAGATTCAATACTTCCTCCCAGAAGAGAATCCCCTGTGCATCCAGTACAGGCTCCCTATGTTTCCCTGACAGCTTTACACACGGAATGAACAGGAAAAAAAAAAAAAAAAACCCAGAAGAGATACTACATTTGTTGTTGAGTAATTGCTTCCTTTAATAACTCTGGGCTCAGAGTCATCTGGAGGAGTAAAATGATTGTTTCACCTATCTAGAGACTGTTTTAGGAAAACGGCAAAATGAAAAGGTAGAAGATAAAGGAATATAAGCTAGCTAACTGGTGTTCTTTAACCTAATGGAAGTGATTATGGAGATGTAAACTTGAGGATAAAGAGACAGAAAAGAGACAATTAACAATAGCAGAAAAACTGTCTTCATTCATATCTTGCTTGTATCTCCTTTTCTGTACTGCCATAAATATAAATAAATTTATATATATTGCAAACAGAACTTCATTAATATAAAAGAGGACAGTACGGAAAAATCAGGTAAAAAGATCAAACTCCATGGAAAATAGAACTAGAATCACAGCAACTGTAAAGGTGCATGGGTAGCTAAGGATTTAAATATTCAATAGCTGTCTTCAAGGAAATGGAGAGGGAAGTATGTGTAAAAATAATCTAAACAGTCGCAGTGTCTGAGTTGCTCTTTTTTTCCACATATATTTCAATTGCAAAGCAGTAACTCTCATCTCTTCCTCGCCTGCACAACAGGCTTCTTCCAGATGGGTGAATTGTATAACTCTGTAGGAGACACCAAGTCGAGGTTCCAGACTTGCAGAGGAAATACAAGAATAAACTGAGACTAAAAGAGGGCAGGAAGTGTGAGGGTAGCCAAGAACATCTGTTCCATGGCTAAGATCCTCAACCTCTCACTTCTTCCCAGTTCTTAATTACAGCTGACAGGGGCAGAAGATAAGGAAATATAATGGTCTCCATCAAAGTCACTTATTTCTAACAGCCTACATAAGTTTTCTCTCTTTTGCCTATGTTAATATCACTACAACAGTACAGCTCTTCTATGCTATCAGGTATCCTTCCTGACCGTGTTTTAGATTAAACCTGTCTCTTCATATTTTCTTTCTGCTTATTCACTGCCTCTCCAAGTCCTTCTGATTTCACTTTTGCATTTTTCCTCTCTCCCTCACTAATATCTTTGTCACTGATGTATGACTTGACGTGATTCCACAGTCTATCCCCTGTTTGTATCCTCCACTCTTTTGTCTCTCTTGGAAGATTTCAATGTAAGTAAGAAATGAAGCTGTCGTGGATGCACCTTAATGCCCTTCTCTTCCTTTGCTGGCTGTGACCATGCTTTCAAGTGAGAGCTGCCCGGCTGTGGTGCTTTTGATTCCTCCTCACTTTTCATTTAGGGAGCTGGTAGCAAGTGATAGGTCAGGGCTGGCACTGTGGTAAATTCTGAAGTACTGACTAAAACGCCATGAGGTGTAAAACCACCCCAATGTTTTCTTGGCTATGCTCCTGAACTGCGCCTTTTTCATTGCTTGTGATGGGAAATCAGGGAAGCCTGTAGAATGATTATTATTTCCTACAGTTTCAAGTTCCTTGCTGAAGCTTCTTAGCTAAATCACAATAAGCTAATCTGGAAAATGTATTTTATATTGGGAGATATAAGACAATATATTTTCTGCATCTTGAATCCTTCATATGAGCCCTATTATATCTGTCAATGCCCTTTTGATGTGCAGATACAAGAGTCTAAAATCTCTCTGATCTTAAAACTTAATGTTTATATTCATAATCTTAGTTACAGTTACAGAACTTATTTTCTAATAAAAGAAAAATCTTATTTAGCCAAATATATATAATGATTTATGAAATATTTATCTATGTATACTAAGATCTAGTTCTGTTTCCCAAGACTGTGTTTCAGATTCCACGTTCAGTGTTTATGACCGTGATAAAATATATGGTTATGTAGATCAGTTTATCCTGTCAGTGCATCCAAGATCTGAAGACAGACCTCAGTCGGTGTAACAGCTGTGTTCCACTATTACCTACCACTGTTTATTCATATGCATAAATATTTATGTTGCCACCATTAAATTTATGTACGTTTTCTAGGTCTGCAATATGATGAATATTTGCCAGCAAGAAGTACTTTTGTGCTGACTGAAATATTCTAATTATATAGTCTGTTCTCCTATGAATTCCCTTAATATGATGCTTTTTACTTGAATTCAGGTCACATAGAATGAAACACATCTTTGGGTGAAATGCCAACACAATCATAATCTATTACTTGATATAAAAAAGCTTGCAAAGAGACCAGTCATTTAAGACAGGTTTTGTCCTATCTTCTATCATAGTGCCTTTGACATGAAATTGTTTCAAAGTTGGAATTTGTGAAATAGAGACTACAAAATTGCTGGCTCAATTTATTAATTCTAGAGAAAGTTGTAAGGCTGAGGAGAAATCTCCTTACTTGTATAAGTAGTTCCCTTTAGATCATTGTGACACGCAGGAAAATAGAAGCTTTCAAGACTAGACAACAGACTGTGGTCAGCAGTAATAGCAGCCTGCCTGCTTAAAGTACCTTTTGTCTAGAAGGAGTCTGAATACAAACGAAAAATTAAGGAAATAGAAAGTTAGAACAAAGCATTGATTGTGCACTGAAGAGACGCCAGCCTGTGTCTAGTGAACGGAGGGCAGTCCTAATTATAAATGTATTTGCTTTTACTGTTGTGTTTTAGAACTTTAATGGTCATCTAATGTATTTTTTATGGGATGAAGATATTTCTTTCAAAACCTCAGGAACCAATCATATGGAGCTGCTTTTAATTTCAGCAGGAGTTGTAAAAGCTCATTACCCTGCAGATTTGTCCCTTAAATGTTAATTAAATATATAAACAAAAGAGCAAGATATACTGAAGCAGCTGAGACAGAGCTGACACCAAACCACCTTTCTCTCTCTTTTCATGCTAGGAACAGTTACGAGTTGGGTCAATCATCATTTTGCATTAAGCTAATGGCACCTCGGCTCACATAAGCCGCAACAGCCATCGAGTGTTACACAACACCGTGTGCCTCCTGCAAAGATCCTTTGCCTACATCATGTGGGGATCACAGCAGCATTGCCACAGCTAGCTCCGTATTAGCTCATAACAGGAAAACGGTAGCGGAACATTTATGACAGCTTCACAATCCCTCTGAATCACCTTTACCCCGGTGTGTGGAAATAGCCAGTAGTTTCCAGTCCTAATCCATTCAAACCCAAGCAGAGCGCCTCATGTTTTAAAGACATTGTATAATTCTCTGGCACTCAGCCAGGTATGTGCTTCCTTGAAGGAAAGCTTTGTGCAATGACAACGCTGAGAGGCAGAGCCTGCACGAGTTCAAATGCCCGGCCCCCCTGGAGTCTCCTAACACTGCCCCGGCAGTAAATGCAGGGATAATTACTTTATAGTGTTGGAGGGCACTGTAAGCTTGTCGAAATAGAAATGAAACCGCAAGGTGTCCCAGATAACTCATTCCAATTACCATGTCATGAAGAAGGATAGATAGCGCATCAGAATAGAATAGAATAAGGGGATTTTGACTGACTTATGTATGTCCTAGAAAGTCACAGGGACATCGCAATAAAAACATGAATGCACTGAGTAAAAGGCCTTACATAGCAGGTAACAAGAAAGGAATCTTTAGGAAAACTATGAAAGCAAGGGTAATTTATTTTGCTAACTAGTTTCTTGACCGCTTTAAAGAAAGGTAGTGAAGAAATTAAATGAAGAAAAATGTACCTAAGCCCAGTACATCATCTAGTAATGAAGTTGTGCATTTTCTTCCTTCATTCTTCTTTCTTCTTAATCACCTTCCTATTTCTTTTTCTATCTTCTTTTTGTTTTTATTCTTTTTTCTTTCCTTCTTCTTTCTTCATCTCTCATCTTCATATTTCTTTTTCCTTTCTTTTTCTTCTTTTTCCCCTTGTTTCTTCCTTTTCTTTTCTTCTATCCTTCTCTCATCAACTTCATTTATTTCTTTTATCTATTTTCTATTATTGTCTTTGCTTTTTCTTTCTTTTCCTCTTTTCCTTCTTTCACCTCCATCTTATTTTCTTTTTTCTATTTCTTTATTCTTCTTTATGTTTCCTTTCTTCCTACATCTTCATATTCTCTTTTCGTTCTCCTTTTTTCTTTTTGTCTTTTCTTTATTCTTCTTTCCTCCTCATGTTTACTTTTTCTCTTGTTTCCTCTTTTTTTCATATTTTTTTCTTCTCTTCTTTCCTTTTTCTTTTCTTCTTTCTTGCTTCTTTTGCTTTCTACATTCTTTTTCACCCTCATTTTTATTTTTTCTCTCCTTCCTTCCTTCCTTCCTTCCTTCCTTCCTTCCTTCCTTCCTTCCTTCCTTCCTTCCTTCCTTCCTTCCTTCCTTCCTTCCTTCCTTCCTTCC